>PVJO010020907.1:0-31074 GCA_004026905.1 Hystrix cristata
GATTTAGCTCAGTGGTTGAGCATTTGCCTAGCAAGTGCAAGGCCCTGAGTTCGAGACCCAGCAGGCCCCCACAAAAAAGTTCTTATATATTACCATAAATATGATTGCCTTGACACTGCCCAGCAGCCCCCAGAGGTATTTTATTATAAAGCCCATTTTACAGATAAGATAAGGGTTCAACAAGACATCTGCCCAGGTCCATCAGCTGGCCGGAGGAGGACAGTCTGAGAGTCTGGTTCCAAGCTGAATGAGCACAAGATGTTGAGGACAGCCCCCACTTCCCCGGCTGAGGCACAGCGTACCTGGAGGCTCCTCTGCACCCCCTCAGCCCCTCCTGTGTGACTGTAGGGGTTCGGGCCCCACCCCAGCCCTGCTGCCGCTGCAGGAGGGGGTTCTGCATTCCTCGCTAAGCAGCCGGATTTGCTGTGCTCCCAGAACTATGAAAAGAATGTTTGCCACGAGCTGAGCCGTGGTCGCCTGTCAGGGAGCATGGCTTGGGGGGCCCACGCAGAGCTGTGAGGCAGCCAGCACAGTGGGAGAGGAGGCAGCCAGACAGAAGGGAGGACTTCCGCATCAGGAGGACTGCGGACGCTGCATGGGGTAGAGGCCAGGGAGCCAGCCTCTGAGATCTTTCAGGAGTGAAGAGACGAGGCCTCCACCCTGAGACTCGTTTCTCCTTGCCAGGCTGTAGAGAGGGCCAGGCCCTCACCATTGGCCATTTCATGAATGGGACCTCGAGACTCAGAGAAAAGATCGCCTGAGGTCACACAGCAGCCAGTGGCAGAACTGAGACCTCAGGCCAGGATGCTGAGCTGACTCCCTTCCTCCTAGATGCTGTCATCCCTCACAGGGCCCACCAAGGGCTCTGAGATACTAGAAAATACCACCCCAGCCCTCACCGTTCTGGCTCTCCTTAAGCCTGGCTTTCCCCTACCTGTCACTCCCCATGCTGCCCACCTACCCCATAGAACACTTTGTGCTATGCAAATGCCTGGCACACTTGTGGATGCCCAACAATCAAGTCTCCATTCCTTTCCCACTAAGCCAAGTCCTGAGGAGAAAAGTGGCCTGGGGCAGTACGGAGATCAAGACTCATGTGTTCTCATAGACCTGGGAGTGAATCCCAGTTAGCACCCAGCGAATGCACAAGTCACTGACCTGTCTGAGCCTCCACTTACCCCTCTGCTAAGTGGGCCACCTATCCCTGCCTTGTGGCTTGTTACAAGGATCAAATGAGACAAGTGAACCTAGGACCTGGTGCATAGGAAGTGCCCGATAAATTCTAGTTGTTACCCCTCCCTCAAGGGGACTGAGACAGGAATGAAGTTAGAAAAAACCTCCAGTGGTGAGGTTCCCTCCACCCCAGGTCCCAGCTGGCCCCAGGTGATCTTTCCCTGGAGTCTCCTGATCCCTTCCATGAGATGGCCCATCCATGAGATAGTGCCCATGAGACACCAGCCCTCTGCCATCCTCCCACATGGGCTCTTCTGCCCTCCAAGGGCAGGAATCCTGCCCACCCTGGCTGCATGGGGACAGCTACCCTTCCGTTCAAAGCTTGCCAAGAATCTGAATGGAGACCAGGTCTTCCCCAGTCCACTGCCAGGATCCAGACAAGTGGAACAGACATTAATCAGAAATCTGGGTGAAAGTTCTAGGTGCTGTGCCCCAAGTGGGACCTAGGACCACCCCTCACCTCTCCATAGGCAGAATGATCCCGGAGACAAATATGCACATTCCCATTTTGTAGACAGGGAAACTGAGGTACAGAGCTAGGAAGGACTCCTAGGGCTAGCTCTTCTCCACGGTGCTCATGCTGTCTTCACTCCAGATCTTTGTCCACACCCGTCCACCCTGGCATTGCCCCCGGAACACAGCGAGTCTGGAATTCTCTTCCTGGGAGCATGACTTCACGTCTGATGTTTGGGCACACGTGTACACACTCTGACCTTGCACACTTACCCAGGTTTCTATAAATACCCAGGCCTTGCAGACCCTCCCCCAACTCAGGGGCCACACTCAGCCCCCAGCCCTCAGTAATCAGAGCTTATCAGATCCCAGGGACCAAACCCACATCTCCCCTGCACCTACCTCCTCTGGGAACAGGCCACTGCCACCCAGAGCAAGGCTTCGTCTACCCTTTCCTCACCCTACAGCCAGTCTCTCACCTCACTTCCTCTTCTCATCTCCAAGGCAACCACCCACTTTAGCCCCCTTCACCTTCACCTTCCTCCTCAAACTGCCCAAAGTCTTGCTCCTTCCGAGATTCTCCCCTTCGCCCTCAACCCCCAGAGCAGCCAGAGTGGTTCCTACATTGTGTCACATTGCAGCTCACACCCATTTCTGGACAAGGCCCTTGGGAATCTGGCCGCAGAGTAATGCGAGTCCCTCTCACTCCCCACTATGTGACCCAAAGGCATCTTAGTCCTCGATGTCCCTGAGGGACCTTGCAGCTCCCCACTTCCCCACCTCTGCAAGTGCTACTCTCCTTCTCAGGATGCCCTCCCACATGCAGCCCCTGCACCTGTCAAAATTCCCACTGTCCCCAAAAGCCTTAAACAGTCACCTCGTGCGTGTTGCCATCCACTCCAGAGTCCACTACCTCACACTCCCTTCAGTGTGGCTCACATGGTGCCTCTCCCTTGGGGACCTCGACGGGTACCCTGAGACCACAGCTGTACCCTACATGAGAGGCCACTGCGCCTCTTGGTTCTTCCACCTCAGCCATCCTCTGGTCTGGCTCAGGGTCTGAAAGAGGAAGTAGTGGAGTTTGGGGCTCAGGCTGACAGCTCTCTTTGCTGTCTTTGCTATTGCCCCTCCCTCTCACACATTGACTTCCATTTTTCCTCTCCCCTTCCTCTGAGGCAGAGTAGAAACACTCATGTTCACTGTGGTGGACAAATTAAAACTGGAGAGGCAGAGACAGATCCTGGTGAGCATGCAGAGTGTGAGTGTGTGTGCTGTTCTGTCTGAGAATGTCTGCACAGGCCACATGGGGCCTGCCATGCATCTGTAGGAGTCTCGGTGAATGTGTGTGTGTGTGTGTGTGTACATGTGTGTGTGCACCCCGTCATTGTTGGAGTGTTTGTGGTGGTGTGGGTTTCAGGAGGGGATGCTCACGTGTGTCTAATGAATGTTTGATTCAGTGTGTGATTGTGCGTGACTCTCAGCAGGGGGGAGTGTAGCTGTGCGTGACTCTGTATCTGTGGTTTGTTCATCATTATCCTTCTGGGGTGACAGTGTCCAAGGGTCTGTGAGTGTTCCCTGGTCCAGCAGCAGGCCAGCAGGGGCAGCTATGCCTTGAGGAAGACTGCCAGCTTTCCCGTGTCTCCCCAACTCCCACCCTCAGGATCAGTCTCCCCTAGCTGCCTGCCCCTCCACACTGCTGCCTCACTGCAGCCTCCAAAGCTCACCACAGCTCTCAGAGGCTTCTTTCACTAAGGCAGCAGGCAGGCAAGAGGAAGACTTCTGATGGCCAGGGCACCCTGCAGGAGGCCAGTGGCACTCCTGTGTCGGAACTAGCATGTTCTCTCCCACACCAGTGTCTCATGTGTACATACACACACCCGAATGCACACACAACTCAGAGAGGTCTGCTCTTCCCCACTGGCAATTCCTTTGCCCTGGGCTTCAGAATTCGGTTCTCTACCTGAGGGCCTCCTGGGGCCAGTGCATCTCCAGCCTCAAGGCAGAGATGCTGAGCCACTGCTCTGGGGTCCTGGTACCCCAGCCCCTCTTCTGAGCCCCTGCAAGTCTGGGTCTAGAGCTGGGGGAGGTGCAGAGCCTCTGCAAGGCACATTCCTCAGACCCTCAGTCTCCAGCTTGGGGTGGAAGGCTGCCAGGACACCTAGAATAGGAGTGACTTGGGGCAGAGGCAGAAAACCATGTAACTGGGAGGTCATGGCAAATGAGAAGGCGGAAAGCTGCGGGGTGCTGGGGGGGTACTAGGTCCCCTCCCTTCTCTGCTCTCCTCCACCACCCCAGAGGAAGATCTGCTATCCCCATTTTACAGGTGGGGAGCGAGACTCAGGGCAAGCAACGGCCCAGAGATACCTCGTCGGATCCCTCCGGCGCCGTCGGATGCCCGCGCCCTCGCTCCTGGGAGGGAAGGGAATGGGGCTCCCTCTGGGTGTCTGGCGGGGACAGGGCGGGAAACACGGCGCAGGGGCAGCGGGACGGGCTCCCCGGTCCGGTCCGAGGCGCGGCCCCGCCGTCCGTCCGTCTGTCCGCCGGCGCCGTCTCGGGGAAGCCCGCGGAGTCCGCCCGAGAGCCCCCATTCGCGCCCTTACCTGCAGGGCAGCCGCGAGGGTGGCCGGGCGCGGGCTCCGGCTCCGGCTCCGGCTCCGGGCGCGAGCGGCGTCGGGTCCGCGCCGCCGGGTCCGCGTCGCCGTGCAGCCGCCCGCGGGGGGAGGCGGGAGGGCGCGGTGCGCGGGGCGGGGCCTCGCCGTCTCTTTCCAGGGCCGCCGCCAAGGCCCCCGCCCCGCGCCCTCGGACACCGCCTCCCCAGACGCCGCTCCGGGACCCCCACGGCCGCCGGCGGCCCGCCCCGCTGCCGCGTCTGGGCCCCACGGTGTCCCGCGACCCGGCCCTTGAGGGCTGCTGTTCAGGGGCGGACCAGCGCGGCTCCTGAATGAGGCGTCCACGGAGGACTTCCCCCACCGGTGACCTAGGTGACCGGGAGGCCAGCAGGGAAGGGTCGGGAGGGGCAGTCAGGATGGGCTCGCTTCCCCTAGGGAGCTAAGAGCTGATGCGGTCACAGAGGTAGGCAGGGGCCACGCTGAAGCCGATTGGACTTCACCTGCAGGGAAACAGGGAGCCGCGGAAGACTGGAGGGATCAGATCTGTGCTTTGGAGGAGCACGCTGGGTGCTGTGTGGAGGAGATGGAGGTTAGGGGGCTACTGGAATGTGTAATCCTGGCATGGTCCCCTGACGTGGAAGGTGAGGGCGGGGGGGGGTCAAGAGTGAGTAGAGCTGAGGAGGTGACTAGCCAGGAATTGGGTGTTGGGGCGAAGAGAGCTATCACAGAGAGCAGCCCTCTCTCTGGTTAGGCCTTGGGGAGGAGGACTCCAGGAGAAAGGGTGATGGGATGCGTAGAGGGTGGCATCGATGTATCCAGAAGTGGAGAGTTCTGGGCTAGAGATGAGGAGGCTTTGTGTGTGGCTGGCGGGCTGATGTTGGGGGGGGGGGTAAGGAGTAGGTCTGGGGAAGCAGTGCTGGGTCAAGCCAGGTGGTGGCACAAGTCAGCACACATCCACAGCTAGGGGAGTGTTGAAAGCAGGCTGAGAAGGTGTGGCTGGGACGGTGTGGGAAACAAAGAAAGCAGAGTGTCAAAAGGCAAAGGCAGTGTATTTCTAAAAAGCCAGGGAGGCCCACAGGGCCAAGTATGTCACTGAAGAGCGTCCTTTGGGACCAGCAGTGAAGGGCCGGTGATTAGGGTGGGGGACAGGAAGAGTAGCCAGCTGCAGAGACTAAAGGATCATCACAGGGGAGGAAGTGGAAGCAGCAAGGACAGTGGGAAGTTTAGGTGAACTAGTCCAGGAGGGGCAGGGGTGAGAAAGGGGTGTGTTCCAAGTGGGTAAGGGCAGAGCTCCCCAAAGGCCAGCAGAGGAGAGGGAGACCCCCAAGCTGTCTCTGGTCAGGGCCCCACTCCCCTTCTTCCTCCTGCTGCCTGCCCTCCAAGGGCCTCCCATTTTGCTGTCCCCCTGCCAAGGTATACACCAGCCCCACCACTCCTCAGTGGGGCCTCTCGCCCTCCCCACACCCAGAGCCAGGGCCTATGGCACCCCACCCTCAGACTGAGGGTTGCCGGGTCTCGGTCTAGCCTCTTGCCGGCACAAGCCCAGAGGACCTATGGTGAAGCCAGGCCAGACCACTGCCTGAGGAAGGGGAGAGGGCCTGGCAGGTAGAGTAGCTAAAAGGACCCTGGTAGGACTGGATAACTGGGTCTTCCTCCAAGGCTAGCGTGGGTGGGACTGGATAACTGGGTCTTCCCCCAAGGCCAGCATGGAAACCAGCCCCTGGATGGGGCTCACATGGGGGTTGAGTGTTCAGGAAGGGGACAGGAGCTAAGCAGCAGGGACTAAGGACAACAGTGTGGACTCTGGGTTTGGATATCTGGGTTCAAATCCAAATGCCATCACTCATCAGCCCCATACCCTTGAACCAACTGCTTAAACTCTGGCACCTCAGTTTCCTCATCTGAAAACCTCTGTAGGCTGTTGTGCGGATTGTGTTTGTTGATCTGCATGCAGCACACAGCTCTGTGAGAGGAGGTCTCAGTGGAGGGGACCTTGTGAAGCAGGTGGGCAAGTGAGGGGCACAGCCTGTGGGAAGGGGACTCCCATGGGCTTCATGCACACAGCCTCACACAAGCTCAGACTCAGCTAGCCCCTACTTGCACCCTCTACTTCTCCTGCAGCTCCCCTGGCCTGGTTCTAAGTAACACATGCCTTTCCCAGCTCTTTACTTCTTCCTTCCCTGCCCACTGCCCTGCAAGGAAACAAAGCTCCAGCTCCGAGACACCAAGCCTCTCCTTCTGCTGCCAGGTCCCTTGGCCCCTGGTGCTCACTGGCTGTGAGGAGCATGCCCACCCCAGGTGAGCCTCAGTTGCCTAGTCCCCAGGAGAGGCTGAGACAGCCTGGCTGTGACATTGAGGCCTTGTCTCCTTGTCTGCCAGCCATTTGCTACATAAGTCTCAAGGCAGGAAAGGAGTGTCCTCAAACCAGAGATTGTGGACTGTCCCACCAAGGCTGCCCTCTGGGCTAGGCCGGGCCAAACTCCCAGCCTGGCTGCCCACCCTACCACCAGGGGCTTCCACCTTTGGTCTGTCCGCAGCCGAGTCTGGGTATCAGTGGATCAACTCTGCCTGCGGTAACTGGCTCTACAGCCTTAGGCAAGTTGCTGCCCCTCCTTGACCACGAGAATTAGAAATTGGCCAGTGAAGATTCAAGGGCTGTTCTAGGTCTGAGCAGGGATAGTAAACAGGTAGGTGGTTAAACCAAAGCAAACAAGGTAATTTCTTGGCACAGCCCCTGGAAGCACCAGTGCTGGCACTGCCCAGCGGTCCAGGAAGTGGGCCAAGCAGGCAGGCAGACCTGCGTGTACAGCACCATGCTGCCACCCTGAAACTGTGGGCAAGCAACCTTATTCTCTAAACTTCACACTTCTCCTCTACAAAAGGGGAACAGTAACAGTAACAATCCCTGATGACAACAGCTAACGCTCACAGGGCTCTTAACCCATGACAGGGTCCCACCATGTAGTCCAGGCTGGCCTTGAACTCACTTTGTAGCCCAGGCTGCTCACGAATTTGCAGTGATCCTCCTGCTTTAGCCTCCTGAGTGCCAGGATTACAGGTGTGTATCACCATGCCCAGCTGGATTAACTCATTTAATCTATATTTGGTGATGCATACCTATAATCCCAGCTGACTCAGGAGGCTGAGGCAGGAGAATCACAAGGTTTTTTTGGTGGGGGGGCATTGCTGGGGATCAAACTTGGGGCCTTGCACTTGCTAGGCAAGTGCTGTACCACTGAGCTAAGTCCCCAACCCCTGGAGGATCACAAAACCCCCCCCCCCAGTGCTGGGGATCAAACTCAGAGCCTTGTGCTTGCTGGGCAAGCGTTCTACCACTTGAGCTAAATCCCCAGCCCCAGGATCACAACTTTGACCTCAGCCTGGGCAACATAGCAAGATCCTATCTCAAAAGCTGGGGATGTAGCTCTGCAGTAGGGCATTCGTGTAGCTTGCACAAGACCCTGAATTCCATTGCCAGCACTTCAAAAAATAAAAATAAAAAAAGATCTGCCTTCTTAGCACAGTAGGTACCGCAACAGTCTCACAAAAATTAAAAAAAGATTGATATTATTATTGTCCCTACTTTATAGATGGGAAAACTGAGGCAGAGGGAGGTTAACTGACTCACTCAAGGTCACGCAGCTGGGAAGTGAGTGATCTGGGATTTTTTTTTTTTTTTAATTTAGTGATCTGGGATTTAATTCCAGCTGAGCTATCTCCCCAAGTCTCCCTTCTTGACACTGTCCTCTTAGAACAGACAGCGAACTCTGCTCACCATGTGAGAATACAAAGAGAAGATGGCCATCTGTAATGGAAGGAGGCCCTCACCAGGGCTCAACAATGCTGGCACTCTGTGTTCAGACTTTCAACCTTTAGACTTTCAGCCTCCTTAACTGTAAGCATTCAGACTTTCAACCTCCATAATTATAAGAAATACATGTTAAAAAAAGAATGTGAGTTTGATCTCTACCACCATAAAAAAGTTAATAATAAAAGCCTTAATATAAGCTTGGCACATAGTAAGGCTCCATAATAATCAAACAATAATAAATAATAACCGTTGTTAATAACCCTTGTATTACTATATTATTCTTCCATCCTGTCTACATTTCCTTCTTGCTCTACAGATAAGAAAAACTTCAGGGTCCTGCCACCTGCACTGAAGCCCAGGAGGACCTGGATAAGACCCTCACCCTGCCATTCTTTTTTTTTTTTTTTTTTTTTTTTGGTGCTGAGGATCGAACTCAGGGCCTGGCACTTGCTAGGTGAGCACTCTAACCATAGAGCTAAATCCCCAGCCTCTCTGCCATTCTTCAGCCTGGCACACTGGTGAGGGGGTACACAGATATGTGGCTGAGGGCATCCAAATAGTCTGGAGGGGGTGGTGCTACTAAATTCCTGCTCCACCAGGCCCTGCCCCAGCCTCCTCACATCTACTAGAAAACTGTACTCCGGTTTTGAACTTCCTGGAAGTCCTTCCCTCTGTCTAGCCTTCCTTCCTCCTCTGCAGTTGCCAGCAGCCTGTCCTTGGAGCTAGAGAAATGAGACTCCTTTTTCAGCTCCCACCATTCTTGCCTCTTCCAGCCCAGGGGATCTCTCAGCTCCATCTTCAAAAATCCCAGTAATGCAGTGGAAATTAAAGTTACCTTAACTATTCTAATCTTATAACAATTTTGCTTCAATCAACATCTAAATGTGACCACATGTGCCCAGACCACCCAGTGGCCTGGTTGATGGTGTGGGGTTAGCACTTTGGAGGGATGGGAGGCAGAGGGCTGTTCTCAGGCTTGGCCTGGCTCTGGAGAAGTTTTCTGGGGGACAGGGCTGCTGGCCATTGGCCCCACCCCCTGCTTTCTTCTGCTTGCCGCAATGAGCTATCTTCTCTACAGCAGTCCCCCTAGGCCCGGGGCAGGAACCTACGCGAGGCACGTGTGCAGCAGCAGTTGTTAGCACTGAAAGCTCTAAAAGCTTTGCCATCACTGCCCTGCACTGTCCCAGTAACTGGGGAGTTGTTCTGGGGGTGGGTGCTAGTGCACCCCAGGCACGTGGAGGCCAGAGCTGCTTTTACTGGCGTCGCACAGGCCTCCCCATTCACGGGGGCTGGGTTTAATGCTTTTCTGGGCCATACTGAAATTCATAACAACATCTGAACAAGGGGCTCTGTATTTAACTTTGCACTAAGTCACATAAATTATGTAGCTACTCTGGCCCACGCCTGTCAATTTAGCTAACTCAGGAGGATGAGGCAGGAAATCTCAAGTTCAAGTCCAGCTTGGACAATTTAGGGAGACTCTGTCACAAAATAAAATTTTTGAAAAGGGGAGGTGTAGCTCAGTAGCAGAGCACTTGCCTAGCACATATGAAACCTTAAATTGATCCCCAAACCTGCAAAATAAAGCTGGGCATAGTGGTACATGCCAGTTACTTGGTAGGCTGAAGCAGGAGCATCATAAATTCACTCAGTGAGACCTTGTCTCAAAAGGGCAGGTGGTAGAGCACTGGGCTAGCACGAGCAAGGTCCTGGGTTCAATCCCTAGATCCACTATTTTAAAAACCCACCATGGCTGACAGAAAGGAAGGAAGGAAGCTGGTCTCAGTGGAGGCCTCCCTGCCCACACTTCTCTATGGGCCTTCCCCACTTTATGCTAACATTTAGCCAACACCCAGTCAGCAATCACTTACTGAACACCTCTGTGCTGAAAAGTCATGCTAGATGCAAGGGGATACAGTGATGAACAACACAGACTTGCCCTGACTGCACAGAATGACCCTCCACACACTCAGATACTCCCATATCCATATAGTAGTGGGGTTTTGGGTACGTTTGTTTGGGGGGCGCTGGGGATCAAATTCAGGGCTTTGCGCTTGCTAGGCAAACACTCTACCACTGAGCTAAACCCCAACCTCTGGTTTGGTTTTTTGAGACAAGATCTTGCTATGTAGTCAAACTGGCCTTGAACTTGCAGCAATCCTCCTGCCTCAGCCTCCCGAGTGCTTGGATTACAGGCATGAGCCACCATGCCTAGCTTCATATAGAGGTTTTACAAGATAGTTTGCCAGTAACAGTCATGTTAATCATAATTGCCAGTTAGGGAATATTTAGTACATACCAGAAATTTTACATATATCATTAAGTTTCATCCTTAAAACAGCCAACAAGGTAGGCCCTATTAGTCCCATTTCCCAGATAAAAAACCAGGCTCAGCATTCAAGTGATTTGTCTGGTATCACATAGCTAGTAAGTAGCAGAGCCAAGACTTGCCCTTGTCTGTCATTTTCAACCCCTTCTTCTGCCCTTTACCCTACCTTGCATTCAGTTGCTTCTCCACAGGCAGAAGCTTCCAGCAGGTAGGACTGGGGTCCAGGTCATCTCCATGCGCCCAGCCTCTAGCACAGGCCTACATTTTGGTTAAAGAACTCACACACACAGACATGCTCCCCAAGGAATACAAGGAAATGAGACCCACACTCACATGCAAAAACATGTCTATGTGACTTGTAATGCACCGGATAAGATCTAGATATGTAAGTCCTGACTATTCAGGTTTAAATCCTGAATCTCCCATGTACTAGCTGTGCACCTCGGTTTTCTCATTTGCAAAATGGGAACAGTGATAGGGTTGTGATTTATTTTCAGTGAGAGATATCTGTAAAGTGCTTAGCCCAGCCCCGGCACACAGGCACACTGCGATGAATAGTGGCTGTTGCTGTGGCTGATGTTTGGCTACAGATACATGACTATGCACACCATCTTCCCACCCCTCCTGTAGCCTTCCTCAGTGGAGATGCCCTCATGGCTGACAATCCAGGGCCCCAGAGCCAGCAGAAAGAGCAGCTGCTTCCCTGCATCTCCCAAGGTATACCTGAGCCAGCCCACATGTGTGGCATTGGGTTCCATCAGAGAAGGCTTCCTGGAAGAGGCTGCCAGCCAAGGGAACCAGGTTGAGGCAAGAGGGTTCCTCCACCCCTTCCCCACAGTAGAAAATTTCCTTCTCTTCCTGCCAGAGTGTAAATTGCCCCCAGGAATGTGCTTCGTCCCACTGCTCCTCTAGCAGTGGCCAGCGGCTGTCCTGGGGTCAGGCCTGGCCCTACATCAAAGGCTCAGTATCGTAACAGCATGTCTCCTCGCCTGCCACCACCCTTCCCTCCAAACTTCTCTCCTGCCAGCCCGTTGGCTTCCAGGGAACAGCACATGGTAGCACTTAAGCTCCGGGAGGATGGGAGATGCTTTTCCTGCACCCCACCTCCCACCAGCCACAATGAACTGCTTGTTAGGAGACTATGTTAATTTCACTTAATGTGATTTCAGCTCCCGGGGCCTCTGTTGCCACCCGCTTCTTGGACCTGGATGTCTAGTACAAATGTAGGGGAGGCCAACCTCCCAGAAGGAATAACCTGAATGTGGAAACTTCACTGGTGTTGGGAGTCTGGAGCAGAATGGGGACTGTTACATCAGGGAAACAGGTGGGTGCTCTGAATTCCAAACAGGAAGTTAGGAGTTGGTTAGGGGATAGCTCAGAGATAGCGTGCACAGCTCAGAAGACCAGCATGAGAGTGTGGAGCGTGTACAGGCCAGACATCCTTGGCTGGTGCCTCTTCCAATGCCGAGTTCATCAGGGAGGCACTTGGCCATGTGCACTTTGCTTTCAGGTCTCATGCAGGTGAGTAGAAGAACCAGACACTTCCCTGCCCTGGCTAGCCTCTGAGACTTGCTCCCTCAGGTGCATCTTCTAGCAAATTCTAAAAACCAAGAATTCAGTGGTCCCTTTCTAGGACAGTAGGGTGATGATGTGGAGACCCCTGGTGGCCAAAGACTGCAGAACGAGGCCTTTCTCAGAGCACTGCCCAGCTGGCCTCAGGCTCCAAGGCCACCACCAGTGTGGACTCCAGCCCCACAATCCTGCTTCCTGAAATCCATCCTCACTAGTCAACTTCTCCATAATCCTGCCCCAACTTGCTGGAGGAGGGTACCTTAGTTACTTTTCACATTGCTGAGACAAAAATACTTGACACCCAAAGTTAGAGGAGGAAAGGTTTATTGTAGTTCACAGTTTGTAGTTTTCAGTCCATAATCGGCTGGCTCCAAGGCACAGGGGCATCGCAGAGGCAGGCAGAAGGCAGCAAAGCATCAGCAAGTGAAGCAGCAAGAGAAGTGGCAAGCGACAGCAGCAGCCCTCTTTCTGTCCCTCATATTCCATCCAGGCTATCCACCTTAGCACTCACACCCAGGACGGGGCACCCTTAGTCCCAGTATCACACAACCTAGATCCAGCTATCTCCTAAAAGCCTCACGTATGACTCCATGAGGCTTTGAGGGGATGGACATCTAGATACAAGCCATACAGAGGGGCTGCAGGTACACCAGGGAGAATGGGGAATAGATGTATCAGCCTCAGTCATAGGAAGCCCAAGGGACAGATCTACAACCCATTAACTACAAGGGTGAGCATGGGGGCAGGAAGTAAGGCTGCTGGGGCCTGTATACTTGGTGCATTTGTGAACGTGACAAGGTAATGTTCCCAGCGGCTCCATAGTTCCTCATCCTTTACCTTCCCTCTGCCCTCAAGTGTACATCACACAATTGTGGAGCTCCAAGTGGGAAAAGCTGTAGCAGGGCCTTGTTTCCACAGCTCACCAACCATGTAATGTTGCCAAGTTTAACTTGGGAAAGGAAATACCCAAAACCTCATGCCATATAAATGACTGCTAGGAAGTAGGCTGTGGCACAAGGAGGAAGTTACGGTGAAACTGCTCCCACTCCACAGAAGGGAAAGGTCGGTGAAGCTTTTTCGGCAGGGTCCAGACACTACACAAACCTTTGCCTATCTGGGCCCCAACATTCATTTCTGCATTTCTTTCATTCATTCAATCCATTCAGCTCTAGTACAGACTCAGCCTTATGCTGGCCACTAAGGATATAAAATAGGGGGCCTCCCACAGGGCCCCCAACTGTATCTGGAGGAAGAGGTGAAGAGGCTCAGAAAGGGATGGGACTCTAAAGGATGAGCATCCCTATACTTGGAGACTTAACAGTGTCCATCCCTCCTTGGTGGCCTGACCCAGCTGGAGGCAAGTCCTGTGCAAACTGCCCCCTTACTGGGTCTCTGAACACCAGTCTCACTCTTGCACAATCAAGCCACATTTCTCAACCTGTCTGGACTAAAGGCCGCAGGCTGTCCCTAAGACCAGTGCTACCAAACGAGGCCTGACACAACCTCTGCCTCCTCCCTCTAAAGCCATCTCAAGCTGGGCGAGGTGCATGCCTGTAATGCAGGCACTCAGGAGGCTGAGGAGGGAGGACTGCAAGTTAAGGTCAGGCTGGATTACACACCAAGACCTTGTCTCAAAAACTAGAGTAAACCAAACCAAAATGCTAACCCAAGCTCTGTAAAGCATGGAGGGAGTTGCAGGCCTGCTTCTTTCTCTCCTGAAGTGCTAACCAGGCTTCAAAAGAGCATCATCAAGATCCTGGACTTCGAGTCAGGCCCAACCTTGAGGCATGGCGTCTTCACATAACAGCTTTATGACCCTGGGCAACGCTGTGGCCTCCCCTCTGGAAATGGAGCTACTGCCGCCGAGACAACACAGTGTCCAGCAGTGTCTGGCTGGTGCTAAATGCTCAGTAAGTGGTACTGTAGCATCATGGCTGACATTTTCTACTTAAACCTTTCATGGCTGAGCAGAAGGAAAAGAAGACACTATTGGAATTTCACTCAAGAATGTGTCTTTATTGAAGAATTTGTAAGAAAAAAGGATGAACCCTCTGTAAAAAGAGGAGATATTGCCTCCAAACAGCAGGGAGGAATGAGACCTGGGTAGCTTCCCAGAAACTGGTGTTTCCGGCATGACTGCTCCCATGTCCTGCCAAACTCTAGAGTATCACACTACACTAGTGATTCCTACCCCCGCCTCCAGCCCTCCAACCCAACCCACGCTGCAGATTCCCTTTATGAAGCCATTTGCCGAGAGCTTTATGAAGGCTCAGGAGTAAATGTGCCAGGCTTGTCATTCTTGGTTTTTTTTGTTTTTTTTTCCCCCAATACAGGGGATTGAAACCAGGGCTTTCACACTGAGATATATCCTCAGCCTTTTTTATTTATTATCTTGAGGCAGGGTCTTGCTAAGCTGCTAAAATGCCCAGACTGGGCTCAGATTCGTGATCCTCCTGCCTCAGCTTCCCAGAGTGCCAGGATTACAGGCATGAGACACCATGCCCAGCTCAGACTTGTCTCTTAATGGGGTCAAAGTAGGTTTGCCTTGGAAAATTCACACAGGAATGTAAAATGGTTTGAACTCTTTCTAGTCCAACCAAGGACGATTACATCCAGCCCATTTTAAGGGAAAGGGAACAAAGAATTCCCCTCCTGAATGTGCATACTTGTAGGGAAAATGGACTGTATCAGTCTGTTCTTTATTAGCATGGAAAATGGAAACAAGGTTAGAACATATAACATCCATGTCAGAGTCACTGAGTTCTAAAGGCAGAGGGCACTGAGCCTTTATGACTCCAACGAGTGCTCTTGCTGGCTACTCTCAAGTCCTGGGAGGGTCACTCTTCTCCAGCGGGAAGATTGTCTTCAATCCTCCTGATGAACCTCATCCGGATTTCTGTTACACCGTCTCCCTTCAGGGTGTCCTGGACAAACTTGGCCTCCACTGCCATCTGGACCTGGGGGACAGTGGGAAAATGAAGGGGCAGAAGCCTAGCCATGGGCTCTGGGGAACCACTAGGGACGGGGCTGTAACTGACACACAGACAGCAGTCCTGAGAAGGGTTGTTTCTCACAAGGACAGGCCCGCCAGCTCGTGTTCCACGCAGAAAGCGGCAGCCCCAACCCACGAGGAGAAACTCAAGAATACGACTGGCACCCAGGAAGCCAGCCCGGGAATGAATGTTCCTAGGCCGGGGAGCTGACAACACCATTTCCCAGCCCCGTAGGGATGATCAGCTCTACGCAGAGATGTCTAACTTGGACCTTATCTCAGCGGCACAGCCACCTTGGGCAACAAAGGGCAGGGAGGAGCTGAAGCCCTCTTCTTCTCCGTCTCATTCAAACATTCATTCAGCCCCTACTGTATTTCAGGTGTCGCAGAAGGTAAAGTGCTGCACTCACCATCTCCAAGGCTCCCCGCAACACCCCACACAAGAGATTGGAATAAATAAGGGACGAGTGGTTATCAGGAAGTTCCACAAAGTCCACCAAGGGGTTATTTTCCAAAATGAGGGAGAATTCGTCACCAGCTGGGCTCCAATTAGTGATGCTTGGAGTGATGCCCAAGTACATCTTGAACGCCACCTGTCAGGGGACACACAATAGCACTACGGGGAAGGAGAGCAGGAACTGTCCAAGAGGGTGGGGGGACACAAGGAGCTCGGGAACACAGCTGCGGCCTCTGAAGGACGATGACGTTTTAGACATTCCGGCAAAAAAGCAGCAGCATCTGTGCACAATTCCACACCCTGCTCCTCAAGGCCTCATACCGCCTCTCTGCCCG
Organism: Hystrix cristata; assembly: GCA_004026905.1. Classification (NCBI taxonomy): domain Eukaryota; kingdom Metazoa; phylum Chordata; class Mammalia; order Rodentia; family Hystricidae; genus Hystrix; species Hystrix cristata. The sequence continues at coordinate 15,792 of PVJO010020907.1, forward strand.
CACCTCTCAGTGGAGCGGAACACTGATCTTCCAACAGGGGAGCTGCCCTGAGTCAGCACCCGAGCAGAAAGGCCCGAACCTCCCCATCCCTTCAGTGCTACCTGAACCCCACTTCAAGAAAGTGAACACGGGTCACCTGGACAGAATTACTCCCAAGACCCCCTTCCCTGCCCATCTCCTTATTCTAAACCCTCACAAAGCTTGCTCCGCTATCAACTTTTCAGGATGTGGGCAGAGCTAGCATGCTTACAACTGAAAGAACCTCCCTTGAAGTAACTGACATCACAGAGCTATCGGTATTATTTATCAATACTATCATAATATAACACTGCTGTTAACAGTAAACATTTATGATATGCACAACACTATGCTGAGTGCATTCATTTTACCTGAATGCTCTTGTCCATAACTCATTTACTGCCTATAAAACCACATGAGGTAGCTCTTATATTCTCCATTCTAAAAATGGGGTAACTAGTAATTAAAGAAGTTCAAAGTTGCCAGGCGTGGTGGTCCGTATAATGCCAGCATTCGGGAGGTGGAGGCAGGAGGATCTCAAGTCCAAGCCCAAGCCCAGCCTGGGCAACTCAGGGAGACCCTATCTCCAAATAAAAAATAAAGAGGGAGTGTAGCTCAGCACTAAGCTCCTAGGTTCAATACCTAGTACTATTTAAAAAAAAAAAAAAGTACAAGTGACTTACCTAAGAATCCAGAATCCAGTATAGTAAATACCAAAACCAAAATTTGAATTCAGGTACGTCTATAGTCTGTATCTTTCTTGTTGTTGCTGTTGTTTTTGTAGCACCAAGGACTGAACACAGGGTCTGGCATGTGCTAGCAAGTGTTCTACTACTGAGCTTCACTCCCACTCCCCCACTTGCATCTATCTATATATATATTTTCTTATTCTTTTAGTGGTACTAGGGATCAAACTCAGGGGCATTCTACCACTGAGGTACATCCCCAGATCTTTTTAAATTTTTTATTTAAAACGGGGTTTCCTTAAATCGCCCAGGCAGGACTCAGACCTGTAATCCTCCTGCCTCAGCCTTTCTCAGTGCTGGGATTATAGGCATACAGCACTGTGCCCAGCTCCATCTGTATTCTTTTTTGTTTTCTGTTGATTTTTTTGGTTTTTATGAGCAAGCTATGTAGCCCAGACTGGCCTCAAACTCAGAAATCCTCCTGCCTCAGCCTCCTGAGTGCAGGATTACAGGTATATGTCACCACACCCAGCCTCTATCTGTATTTGTAATCCTGTTACTCTATTATACCTTCACAGTAGAAGAGATCTGTCTTTAATTTCAGTTGGGTTTTAATCCATAGGGAAGATCCCAATCACTCTTCCCCTTTTCATAATCTGCTACTCCCAAACCACCAGGAAAGCTTCTTGGGCCCAAACACCTGCCTAATCAGTCTTTTGGGAAACTAAGAGCCTAAGGGAGACAGCAAAATAGTAAACAGTGCCTCCCAGTGGCAATCCTTCAGCATGGTCAGGTGGCCCCCATAATGACCTTAGCGATGACATCTGCAGTTTCCCGAAAGTCATGGCATCTCCCAACATTTGACCGTGCCAAGAAATCTTCGATCAGTCGGACTCCTATGTTATAGCCCCTGGGAAGGAAAAGAGAGCAGAACATTACGCACTCTGAATGTCTTAGGTTTGAACATAAGACTATTATTAGTAAGGGGAAAATGGGAATAACCTGAAAACATCCCAATACATGAACTCAGTGGAAACCACTCCTACAGGAGGACACTGTTTGGGGCTATAAAGTACAACGCAGACTTGGTGTGCTCGGGACCCCAGTCCTCTCCTCTCTGCCGCAAAGGTGCTCACTCACATTTTGTCCAGCTGTTTATTCACATCTTCATCATTTTCATAGTCTTTGCATAGCTGGGTGACAAGAGCCCCATAGGTCAGGGTGAAGAGTTCAGAGCTCTATAAGAGATTCACAAGACAATCAGGACAAAGACACACAAAACAGAAAAGTGAGGAGAATCTGGACTGGCCTTGATGCAACTTCCAAGGTTCAAAGGCAGGTCACCTGCGATAAGAGGAACGCACATTGCTTGCTATGGAGTGGCCAGGGCATGTGCCTCTTCAGGCTCAACCAGCCAAGGCTGCAGCCAGACTCACTGCAAAAAAACAGGCTGGAAAAAGGACCTCATGCATCAGGCAGTCAGGCTTCCAAAGTACCAGAGTGGACCTCTGACAATCCCAAGTCTCCACCATAGCAGCTCGGTCACTAGACTCTGGGGTGGGAGCAGCAGGTGCTCACTTAGATTCTGCGAAAGACAGACTTGAAGCATTCAGTTCCCAGCTAGCCTCTGTGTGTTGGCAGGTGTGACAGCTCAGCCTCAAGTTAGGTTGTACTCCCATAGCTCTACCCAGAAGCATCAGAGAACGTAGGAGTCAGTCCACAGAAAGGAAGGAATCCCCAGATACAGCGTATTGTCTTGAAGACAACCCCTCTCCAAACTCACCAGCATGAGAAAAATACCATTCCTCTTGACAGCTAAAATGTTTCCAGTAAAAGCAGTAAGTCTAAAAGGAATACTTTGTTTTTTAAGGAATACAATGTTTTGCATACCTGGAACACCATACTGACCTGGACTGGTTTCTGTTACAACCACAGTTAAAATCACAGAAACTCTCAGATACAGAATCCTATTACTCACCTACTGAGAAAGAGGAAGGGGAAAGGAATGGCAAATACCAAGACTACTGAATGAAATCAAGGGCTGGGGATTTAGCTCAGTGGTTAAAACGCTTGCCTATCAAGCACAAGGCACCAAGTTCGATCCCCAGCACAAAAAAAAAAAAATTCTCTGAATGAAAGTAGCAGGCAGGGAAAAGGCATTACCAGATTTCAAGTGAGAAACACATTAGCAGCACAGTTAGAACAAGGGAGGGTTGGGGATACAGCGCTTGCCTAGCTTGCAAGCTGCCCTGGGTTAGATCCCTAGGACCACAAAAATAAACAAACAAAAAATCCCCTGACCTATGATGGTGGACCTTTCAGAGCTTTCAATGATGCAAACAGCTCACTGTGGCACATGTGCCATAGGTTCGACACCACTGCCCTAGCTTAATGTGGTCACTCAGAAATGAAAAATCGAGATTGCCACCCAAGCCCGCCCTTCTGAAGGGAGGCTCATCAGCACAGTCCTCTTCCATCTTTAAATCTTCTGGGGAAGGAAGTCCAAGAAATATTAAGGGCCAGGCTCTCATGACACAGTGCTCCTCCCTGCAGTTCCATGACCCAGAGGTGGGGTCACTGTAAGAATAATTTGAGTGCTTTTCCCTTATGTACTGCACTCTACTTCTCATCACCTCATTTTTCCATCCCGTACTAACTCAGTAAAGCAGAAAGGGTAGGAACCAGTCCTATTTCTCAGAGAATACTGAGACCAGTATGATTAAATAGTTTGCCCAAGGTCAAACAGCTAATTATTGAGAAAAGTAATTTCAGAGGACAAAAGCCAAAGGTTTCCTAGCCAGTGGTCATTCTATCCACTATTCTCCACAACTGCAGTATTAATAAGCCCCCCTTAAAAATAAATAGGAAAAAAACCACTAGAGTCAAAATCGATTTCAGGATCAGGAGGCTCTTTGAACTCAACTAAAACAGTCAGATCAGGGTGTCTCCAAGAGACCATTTACCAAACATGGCAATTAAAGGGAAGCTATTAAGGAGGAGAATGATTTTTTAGTAAAGTCAATGGCTTGGCACTAGAATGGCTTAGGCATGAATGGATGGAGACAATCCAGCAGTTACCAGTCAGAAGAGTCGGCAGCACTGCATTAAATCAGGAGTGCTTTCCTTCCATTATTAATAAGCCCTGGAGTGGAAACTCCAAGAGCCTCAAAAACCTTGATGTTAAGGAGCATGCAAATCACGGCATTATTAAGCGCCTTACACATGCAGCTGCCCCCAATTTACTGATTAAAAAACAAAATCAGGGACCGGGACATATCTATTCATGTTATAAAATCAATATGTCCGAGATCCCTAACCAAAGTTCTCCATGCCCTCTCGTTTCTATGTATTGCTGGGGACTGAAACTAGGTAGGCCCTTGCACATGCTAGGCAAGCGCTATACCACTGAACTACATCCTCAGCCTTTTAATTTTGAGACTGGGTCTCCCTGAATTGGTCAAGCTGGACTAAAATTTGTGATCCTCCTGCCTCAGCTTCCTGAGTAGCTGGGATTACAGGCATGAACCTCGATGCCCTTCTCCATGCATTCATATTTTCATTTTCATTCATCCTTGCCCCCCATCCTCTCTCCCTCTCCCTCCCCCCCATCTCCACCCATCTATCCAAGGTCTCACTATGTAGTCCAGGCTAGTCTCAAACTCATGATCTTCCTGTCTCAGCCTCCTGAGTGCTGAGATTATACATGTGTACCCCCACACCTGGCTCTGTGTCCTTTCTCAATTTCCAAGTCTGGTGGCCAAGTGCAGCAGTGCACACCTGTAATCCCAATTTGGGAGGCTCAGGCGGGAGGATCGCCACAAGTTCAAGGCCAGCCTGAACTACAAACTGAGACCCTGCATCAAAAAATGTTTTTTCCTAAGTCTGTCTTTATTTTTCAATTATGAACCAAAGCCTGTTTGGGAAAATGAGTAAGAAATACATAACTTAAAGGTCATCGTACTTTTTAAAAAGGGGTGTGGGGGCTAGGGATTTAGCTCAGTGGTTAGAGTGCTTGCTTTGCAAGCACAAGGCCCTGAGTTCGAGCCCCAGCACAAAAAAAAAAGGGGGGGTGGGGCTATAGTACAGAAAAAAAAACATTCATTCAACAATTACTATTTACCAAGGACTATCTAATAGAAGGGAGACAGGTGATACAGTCAAATAATTAAAATACATAGTTTGCTATACGTAAAAATAATGTACACCAAAGGAGATTGGGGAGTATTTATGTTTATATGTATGTGTAACCCCACACGGTGGCTCGGGTTAATTTTAAATAGAGCAGTCAGGGAATATCTCAACTAAGGTGATATTTTTGTGAAGACCTGAAGTAAGGGTAAGCCGTGAAGATATCTGGGTGAAAACATTCTAGGCCAGTGATGGTGAACCTTTTGGAGGTTTTGATAACACGCGTCCATAGGTTTGCCATCACTGTTCTAGGCAGTAAGTGTAAATAAAGGTCCTGAGATGGAGGTAAGCCTGGCATATCTGAGAAACAGCTAGGAGACCAGAGTCATTAGACAGGAGTAAGCAAGAGAGAATAGAAGAGGAAATGAAAGAAGTAATGGGGAGCTGTAGAGCCTGAAGATCTGAGTGTTCGGTCCTTGTGACCTTTAAACATTTCCACGGGACCAGGAAATCACTTAATTCAACCAGTCAAATTTTGTCACTGAATATAAGTCCCACATTTTTCTCTGTCAACAGAAACATAAGTCCCTTCTGCAACACTTCTATTTTCAGACTGCTTTAATTATATTTAATAATAACAATATTTGTCATCAACACCTAAACACTCAGAATGTCTTTGCAGTTTCTCACTGATCCTAATAACCATGAGACCTAGGTTAGCAAGACTATATTCATCCTCATTGTACAGATGACAGGTTAAATAACAGATTCAATGGCCCGCCCATCCACCCATCCATCCATCCACCCATCTATCTATCTAGGGATACTGGGGATTGAACCAGGGCCTTCGCACTGAGCTATATCCCTATACCTTCTTTTGTGTACTTTTTTTCTGGTGCTGGGGATCGAACTCAGGGCCTTCTGCTTGCAAAGCAAGCACTCTAACCACTGAGCTAAATCCCCACCTCCCCTCAACCCCCCCGTACCTTTTCCAATTTTTTGAGACAGGACCTCACTAAGTCAGTAAATTACCCAGGCTATTTTTAAACTGGCCAACCCCCTGCCTCAGCCTCCCAATTTTAGTATATGTGCTGCCGAAGCGAACACTGCCTCAGCTTCCCAGAGTGCTGAGATTACAGGTGTGTGGCACCATGCCCAGACTGTCTGCCTGCAGCATTGCAAAAATGATGTCTAGAGCACCTGCTGCAGAGTAACTATTCAAGACTTTTTTTCCCCTGGTGCTGGATATTTTGCCCAGGGCCTCAGGCATACTCAGCAAACACTACCACTGAGCTACACCCCCAGCCCTGAACTGTTTAGCCCAGGCTAGCCTCGAACTCAAGGCAATCCTCCTCGTTCAGCATCCCAAATTCTGGGATTACAGGTGTGCACCACCACGCCCGGCCTACAGCCATCTTACTCTGGACAAAGGTGCAAAAAATGTACACTGGAGCTGGGGATTTAGCTCAGTGGTTAGAGTGCTTGCCTAGCAAGTGCAAGGCCCTGAGTTCAATCCCCGACACCAAAAAATTTTTTAAAAAAATTTTTAAAAAGGAATAAATAAAAGGTTTGCAGGGGCTGGAGATTTAGCTCAGTGGTTAGAGTGCTTGTCTTGCAAGCACAGGCCCTGAGTTCAATCCCCAGCACCAAAAACTAAAAATAAAAAAATAAAAGGTTTGCCATCACTGCCCTAAGGGAATCACTGTTCCACCAGGACATGAAGCTCATCCTCAAATTTCCCCACTTTTAAAATCTTTCCTGTGTGATACATGGCAGATTGAATGACATATTAAGACCTGAAACCTAGGTATAGCACAGGAAAAAGCAAGAATCAACAAATGAGACTCCATCAGATTAAAAGTTTTCTGCACAGCAAGGAAAACAATAGGGTGAAGAGGCAGCCTACAGAATAGAAGGAAACTTTTACTGGCTACTTTTCTGACAGAGGATCACCCACTAGGAAAATGAAAATCAGAATTTACATTGTAGACTGGGCATGCTGGCACATCCCTGTAATCTCAGCACTTGGGAGGCTGAGATAGGATTGTTGTAAATTCGAGGCCAGCCTTGGCTACACAGTGTTCAGGGCCAGCCTAAACTACATAGCAAGACTTTGTCTCAAAAAACAACAATGGGGTTGGGGATTTAGCTCAAGTAGTAGAGTGTTCACCTAGCAATCACAAGGCCCTCAGTTCAATCCCCCGCACCACCAAAAACAACAACAACAACAAACAAACAAACAAAAAGAATGGCTGTCATCACCAGGTGTGGTGGTGCACTCCTGTCATCCCAGCACTCGGGAGGCTGAGACAAGAGGATTACTGTGAGTTCAAGGCCAGCCTAACTATATAGTGAGACCCTGTATCAAAAAAACAAAAAACAATGCTTGCGTCGCAAGCACAAGGCCCTTAGTTCGATCCCTGGCACCAAAAAAACCCCCCAAAACCAAACAAACAAAAAAAACCAAAGTAGAAGAGAGGGGCTGGGGATTTAGCTCAGTGATTAGAGTGCTTGCCTTGCAAGCACAAGTCCCTGAGTTCGATCCCCGGCACCACAAAAAAAAAAAAACCCCAAAGTAGAAGAGAGACTATTATTAGACAAAAGGTTAGGATGGGGAGGCAATAAAGGGTGGTACAGTAGGAACACATATGATCAAAATATATGCACTGAAACCTGATAGTCTGTACATTTTTTTTGTAAAATTAATAGGCACTATTAAAACACTTTTTTTCTTTTTCTTTTTCTTTTTTTTTTAGACAGGGTCTCCCTACATAGTTCAGGTTGGCCTTGAACTCACTATGTAGCCCAGGCTAGCCTTGAATTTATAGCAATCCTCCCGCCTCAGCCTCTGGAGTGCTAGGGTTACAGGTGTGCACCACCATGCCCAGTTTAAAAAATAAAGATTTCAATTCAAACCTGGTATGGTGGTGCTCACCTGTAACCCTAGCACTCCAGAGGCTGAGACAAGTGCTACAAGTTTGAGCCCAGTCTAGGCAATTTAGTGACTTTGTGAGACATTGCTTCAAAATAAAAAATTTATATTATTGGTTCTGGGGCTTCAAGTCAGGACCCTGTGCATGTTAAGCAAGCATGCAATCATTAAGCTGTATCCCCAGTCCCTATTTTTAGTATTCTGATAAACTGCTATACTGTTCCACAAGGGCTATACCATCTGACATTCCCATGAGCAATGCATAAGGGTTCTAATTTCTCCACATTTTTGCCAACAATTCATTGTTTATTTTGGATTTTTTTGGGTTTTGTTTTTGTTTTTGCAGTACTGGGGATTGAACCCAAGACTTTTGCATCGAGCTACCTCCCCAGCTCTTTTTATTCCTTTTAGTTTGCAATAGGGTCTCACTAAATCATTAAATTGCCCAGGCTGTACTCATACTTGTGCGCCTCCTGCCGCAGCCTGCTAGAGTGCTGGGATTATAGATGTTCACCACCATGTTCAGCTTCTTTTAAACTTGGTATTTTCTCCAAAACAGGCTTTTTTTTTTTCTTTGTAGTGCTGGGTCCCAAACCCTATCCCTTATGCATGTTAGACAAGCACTCTGCCACTGAACTCCACTCCCAGCCCCTAAATATGTTTGTGTGTTTAATGTATCTGGGGAGAAGATCCATGGCTATCATCAGCTTCAAAAAAACAGGTGTAAGAGAGGAAAGGCTAAGTACTACTCTGGAGTAACAGGGCCTTCCCTGTTGCCCATTTGGTGGCTGTTCCCAATGTAAGATGCAAAGGCATAAAGGAAGTTTAATCATCATTCTTTATTCCCATAAAGAATGAAGTGTCGACACAAGGTCCCTGATCTGCCCAGGATACAACTTCAGACACTCGCTTGTTGTTTTTGTGCTGGAGATTGAACCCAGGGCCTCCCCATGCATATGTATTTTGCTGCTATGCCCTCATCCCAGATGCTCAGTTTTCTGTTTTTCTGGTTTTTTGGTGCCGGGGATCGAACTCAGGGCCTTGTGCTTGCAAGGGAAGCCCTCTAACCACTGAGTTAAATCCCCAGCCTGAGATACTCAGTGTTATAAATTTCAAAACAAAGACATGGCATGGGCAAATCTGGAAACAGATTATGCCAAAGAAAAGGAAACACCTGCTGGGAAAGTTTCTTAGCTTAGAGGAAAAATGTTACATAGTTTGCTGTCCAGACCCAGTCCCCAGCCCCTTTACTGTGTTCTACTATTCCCAGAGCAAGAAGGAAGCCCACCCTCCCCACTATTACAGGGGCATCACTTACTCTGGCCCACTTTTTACAACACTGGATAGAGGAAAGTTCTTTTCTGACAAGGTCAATATCAGAGCACATCTCACAATGCCCACTGCACAGTGTGAAACAAGACAACCATTGAACCTTAAATTAGTAGGAGGAGTTAGCAGTTCAAATCCTAAGTCTTAAGTGTAAATTTGGGCAAGTTACATAACCTTCCTGAGCAGCAAAATGGCACATCATCATCCACCTAGAAGAGTTCCTCTATGGATCAAGTGAGAGAATGTAGGTAAAATGCTTGGCCCAGTGCCTAACACACCGTAAGAGTCCAGCAAGTGGAAGTTACTATCATTTACTGCCATCGCTGTTGTTGGTCTAGCACACAGCTGCACTCAGGCCCCGGGAGAGCGGTCTCCTGTGGGGAGATACTCTGCCTCAAGCCCGGGATGCCACCAGATTGACCCACCAGCCGACTGCTTCCGCCCAGCGTTTATGGGGGCTCTTTCCTAATCCTGCCTGGCGCTCGCGAGGGGGCCAGGCCCTTTCTCCCTCACGCCTCTATTCCGCTCCGCCCGCCGGGGTCACGCGTTCCAAGTTACCATTTTTTTGCTCTCGGTGCCACGGTTCGCCTGCCTCGACATGGTGCCGACCTCCCTCTTCCGCCTTGCCACAGGCCCAGCAGGCGACCCCCAGACGCCACTCGACCCAGCTAAGGCCCCTTAGCCTCCGGGACCGACCGCCTCCGCTCCACCACGTCTGCGCGGCTGCCGCTGGGCACCATGGGATTCGTAGTACAGATGAGGAGGGTAACTCCGCCCAACGAACGCAGGACTACAGCGCCCTACCGCCCCAGGGAAAACCCCGCCCCCTGAGCAACAGAACTACGAATCCCAGAGTGCCGCGCGCGCCTGGCTTTCGGCGCCTCGTCCCCGGGCTGCGTTCTGCCGCTGGGTGGCGTCCGTAGCTTACAGCAGTCCTGTATGGTCCACCCACTGTCCCCCCCGCGTCCTTCCCCCACGCCCGGCTCAAAGATGCGCTACAGATTCCTTTCTCTAGCGTGTTGGTCTTGGAAAGTCCCTCTTTCGAACTGCTTCCGCTGTTGCTGCAATTCAGCGTCAGAAGCTCCCAGGATGTTCCAGAAAACTAGCAATGGCTCACACACAAATCTAGCTTCTTATTTTCATTTTACCGACACTGGAAATTGAACCCTGGGCCTCGCGCATGCTAGTGCTCTACTACTGAGCTAGGGCACCAACCTCTATTATAAAAAATTTTCATGAACACCTACTCTGTGTCAAGCATTTCGCTAGTGACTTTTCTTCAAACTGCCAACTGCTCCCAACTCCCTAATGCAACCAGCACCTATATCCTACCACCATTTGCCTCGCAATGGAATAGCCAATCTTTTAGATAAAATTCAAGTCACTTCGCTGGGGATTTAGCTCAGTGGTTAAAGTGTGTGCCCAGCAAGCACAAGGCCCCGATTCGATCCCCAGCACCAAAAAAAAAAAAAAAAAAAAAAAAAATTCAAGTCACTTTCTTCTCCTCCTTTCCCTAAAACAACAAAACTGCCTGGTTCTCAGAAAAGAACGCCCACAAGCTGTGGTAGCAGCCAGTCCTGAGTTCTAATCCAGGCTTTGCCATCTGAGGCCAGTTGCTGCATCTCACTCAGTTGCTGTGAAGACTGATGATGCATACACGCAAAACACCGTGCACAAGGGCTGGGGATTTGGCTCATTTGTTAGAGTGCTTGATTAGGAACTACAAAGCCCTGAGTTCAATCTGCGGCCAAAAAAAAAAAAAAAAAAAAAAAAAACCCACTGGGCACATAAAAGGCACACAGTGAATGTGCATTTTCCCTTCCTTCCAGCCACCTGCTAAAAACAGCCCAGCAAATACCGGGGAATGTACTGGCTGAACCCTGTCTTATCACGAAGGGGAAGTCCCACAGTCACAGCTCACAACGCTTTGTTTTCAGCTCCGGCCATCTCTCCTTAGTGGTCAAGTCTGAGGGGGCCGAGCTAGGGAGGGTGGAGTCCTTGAGCGTTTCAACCTGGTAGCCTGACTCTGTAGCAGCTGTATTCTAGCGCCTAGCCTTCACCATGACAACCAGTCTGCGCAGAGGAGCCAGCCTAGGCTGGGGGAGGCTGGGGGTGCAAGGCAAAAGTTCTCCCAGTCCCTTCCTGAGGGTGCAGGACCAATCATTATTATACCCTTCTCCCTGTGGCACATTCTAGAGCCTGCCTAGAGGCAGTGACCCCTGACTCACTCCTGTGACATAGCCAGGGGAATGAGCCAAAGGCTAAGCACTCTGAGAAGGAACATGGCTGTTGGTTGAAAGGGGCAGAGAAAAGCAGGGGACAGCAAGCCCTGGGAGGTCAGCACAGCTACAGGACAGCCTCCCACATTCCCAGGAGAGAGGACAGCTGAGGTGAAAGCTGCAGTTGGCCAGCCTGTCTGTCGGTCTGGGCTCCTCCCTGCCGGCTGCCTTGGCTGCCCACAGAAACCTGAGTCACAGTCACGGCCAGCCGCCCAACCCCACCCAGCCTGCTGTCAGCCTGGGCGGTTCTGGAGAAATTGGAGGTGGAGCCTCTCCCTGCCTGTCTCACAGCCTCTGAGATTCTTCCTCTTTGCCTTTGATTCCCCCTCTTGGAGTTGCTTTCTCTTTGGGACTTGTCCTCACAGTCTCTTTCATCAGTCCTGGATTAAGTGTGGGAATGGGGTCCACTTATTGATCTACAGGGCCTCTTCCTTACTCACATTGAAACATAAAAGCTCTTCTAGGGGTGTAGCTCAGTGAGAGAAATGCATGCTTTGCATGCACAAGGCCCTGAGTTCATTCTCCAGGGCGGGGTGGAGGGGAGACTCCTTATATAGCTAGTCCAAGGATTCTCAGTACAGTCAACTCCTTATACAGCTGGTCCAAGGTTTCTCGGTACAGATTTCATTATTCTGAAATTCCAACCTGTCTACACGAGTCTAGGGACAAGGATAATTATGCAAAACAGGCACCTCTTATCTATCCTTGTCTTTTGGAAAAGAACACAAGCAGGGTCAGTTCCCCATCAGGAGTTCCAAGAAAGATTTCTTCCCAAGCACCCAAATGGTCGAACCTATTTGGTATATGTGCTGCGGAAGCGACCACGGGTTGAACCTATTTGGTACAGAATCTGAGTTCCGCCTTGTTCCAATGCTTCTTGGTAGTTCCTCTCCCAAAGAGCCAGGTGAAGAGAGGCAGCTGGGGCCTCTGCCCTTGAGGACATTCCCAGACCCAGACCCAGGCAGTGCTCTAGAGGTTAAGGCTCCCCAGAACACCCTGTCTGGGTTAGAAACCCCTTCTGGTGCAGGGCCTTAGGGGTGGAGTGGGAGTGAGAATCTGGTGTCTATTCTTTCTGCGGCTGTTGGAGGCCCCTCCCACTTCCTACTTTGTGAGTGTGGTGGCGGCATCCAGGGCCTCTGTCCGAGATTCATATCTCTGAGTCAAATTTCCCAGTGATTTCCTTCACCTCTTCCTCAGGTTCATTCTGGGCTCCACCCCACCAAACCTAGGAGGTTGTAAGTGCTCTTGCTCCTGCCTTCCCTCTGGGAGGATCTGGAACAGGATATATTTCTGATCTTCACTCACGGACCTCCCCCCAACCCCAGCCTAGCCTTGTGATAAGACTAAGGGCTTATTCATGCCTGTTTCCAGAGGTGACAAAAGTTCCCTGTCCCTCACTGATGAGAGTAGAGCATCCTGCCATTGCAAGAGCCCCACTTGAACCTTCTCTGAGATGTCTAACTTGACTTTTTTAAGACAAGTTTTGCTAAGTTGCCCAGGCTGAGCTCCAATTTGTGATCCTCCTGCCTCTCAGCCTCCCAGAGTGCTGAGATTACAGGCATGTGCTGCTATTCCTAACTGGAAGTCATGTGGAGCCCCTAGACACCATCATCTAATCCCAAACTCAGAGAGACACCATTATCAACCCTGCTCAGTTACTGGGGCTTGGGACCTGGCAGGAATTCTGGTCAGCTGGGGAGAGGGAGGGGTATCTACTCCATCCGTCCATCTGGACTATATCTGTACCTGGGGCACTCCATTCTCCCAGCTCTCCCAAGCCATCCTCCCAGGTTCTCTGTGGCCCATCAGTGGTGCAAGAAGCCTTCTGGGGAGACCTGCCTCTCAAGCTACCTAACTCCCCATTTTCCCTGCTATCTCTAGCAACAGCATCTTGAGAAGCTTCAGGAATCTCAGTCTGGGAGGGAAGGGTTCCTACCTTGGCATCACTGACAGTCTGATAAATCGTTGCTGTGGGTGATGGGCCCATGTATTGGATGTTAAGCAGCATTCCTGGCATCCACTCATTAGATGCCAGTGGCATCCCCAGATGTGACAACCAAAACATCTTTAAGCGTGGACAAATGTTTCTCTGTCCAGAGGGGACACAGAATTGCCCTTAGTAGAGAACCACTGATCTAAGTGAATACTACATGCTGCCTCTTTTCAGTGAGCTCCCCAAGTCAATCCAGGTAATTAGACAGTCTCCAGTTCTAAGAACTCCTCGATCCTCAACAGCTCCCGTGGATCTACTTTTCCAAGTCCATTGGCATTTAAGTCCTCTTATACAGTGTAGGTCATTCCTGGGCTCATCTTTTCATGTTAGCTATCATTTCTCCCATTATTTCTTAGCTCTAGCCAATGATGGTGTCTCACCATTCCCACCTATCCATCTTTGTTTCTGCGGTAACCTTAAAACTAGAGGTGAGACGGGGGAAGAACCATACAGGGCTCTCCCCTGTTTTGTTGTCTCTCGCTCTCTCTTTTTTTTTTTTTTTTTTGAGACAAGTTCTCACTGTGTGGTTTGGCTGGACTTGAACTCACTATGTAGGCCAAGCTGGCCCAGAACTTGAGGTGATCCTCCTACTTCAGCTTCCTGAGTGCTGGGACTATAGGTGTGTGCCACCATGCCTGGGTGGGTTCAGTTTTCTGAATTCTCTGAAACCTGTGGACCTGTCCAGCTCTGGAAGACACAAGCCCTGAGGCCTCTGACCCTACAAAGGACAGTAGTAGACTCCATCATCTGCACACGGTCCAGTCCTCTCACTCTGTAGGAACAACTCTGTAGGTTAACAACAAAGATGGGGAATCTGCTCCCCATCCTAATCCTCTTTTGCACTGCAAACCCCTTCATTATCAAAGCCTTCATCATCATATTTATTGAGGACTTCCTATATGCCAGGCTCTGTGCTACCCACTTCATCAGCCTTGCCTCTTTTTTTTTTTCTTTCTAGTACTGGGGATTGAACCCAAAGCCTTTGCCCTGAGCTATATCCCTAGCTCTTTTTTAATTTTTTATTTCAAGACAGGGTCTCACTGAGTTGCCCAGGCTGGGCTCAAATTTGTAATCTTCCTATCTCAGCCTCCCAGAATGCTGGGACTGAAAGTGTGAAGTGTGCGCTACTGTACTAGGCTCTGCATTACCTTATTTAAACTTTACAATGACTCCGTGATACTTCATGACACGATTATTCTCCTGACTTTATAGGTGAGCAAACCAAGTTTCAGAAAAGCTAAATCACTAGTTTAAAGTAAGTCACCAGCTCCAATTGCAGGCCTTTCACCGTCACTCCCTCCCCAAGCCCTTCCATGAGGGTTGGAGCCCCCAGCTACTCCCAAGTCCCTAGACAGGCTGTTCCTAGGTTGCCTGATCCCCCAACCCTTTTGTTCTCCAACCTTTCCCTTCAAATTGCTTCTCTCTGGAGCTGCTCACAGGAAGGCGGTTGTGGCTGTGGTGGGAAAGGGGGATGGGGGACAACATCTCACTGGGCCTAATCTCTGGACAATGAGACCCAGAGAACTGACCTTCTGGAGGTCAGGACAAAGGGCAGGGCGGGGGTGGGCAGAGCCCAGCTGTCCCTCCTCCTTAGTCCTTCGGTCAATCCTGCAGCAGCACCACCATCGATCCACCTTCCCAGCAAGGCCCACCTCTGCCCCAGGCTGAGTGTGACTTGGTTTGAGGCTCTCACTTCAGCTGGCACGGACACGGGGATCGGAGAGCCCACTCCAGAGGGCTGGGAAGCAGGGCACACTTGGGGGTAGGAGAGTCAGAGGGTTCCACCACCCCCTCATCAATAGGCCTCAGAGAGACAATCCTTCACGGAAGATTGGCGGGGTGGGGGTGGGTGGGGGGTGGTCTTCTGGTGGCAGGTAGGGAGATTTAGGGTCAGGACCACCCAGTTTGGAGCAGGGAG
>PVJO010020908.1:0-31143 GCA_004026905.1 Hystrix cristata
AACAGGGGAGAGAGGGGAATGGGAAAATATGGAAAATGATGAATGAACCTGCTGTAAATAGGGAGGGAGGGTGCAGAGGGGAGGGGGGGAAGAGGGGGGAGAACCAAGATACATCATGTATAGGTACAGAATTAATGTAATGAATGTGACCATTGTATGTAGAATGTACCAATACATGTTCTTGGTTTAAAATAAAAAAATAAAAAAATAAAATAAAAATTTCACGTTATGCTTATTTTACATTACTACGTAAAATAAATTGAAGACAACATTCTTTAGACAATTAAAAAACAAACTCTTAGCATTATTTCAGCAGTATTTAAAAGATCTTGGTTCCTTCTTGGTCCATTAAATATCTTATTTCTTCTAAGAAATTGGAATGGAGCCCAGCCACGTATTACACATACCAAATAGAAAATGCAAACATAAAAATCTACACAGGGCTTAGCTTATGGGAAGACTATTGGTAGAGTTTGCTTGAAGTGTCATTTTGAGTCTTTAAGAACAATTTTCTAATGGTAGAAAAATGGCTAAATCAGTGTTTTAATAAAGCCACAATATCACAGCATAACTGGTTTATGTTAATAATAGATGTAGATTCCATATGACTCTCTTAAGAGATACATCTGAAAAATACATGCTTATTTATGAGTTGTTATATGAAGGTAAATCAAGAGTCATTATATCTCCAATGATAATCAGTTTTCTGATTCAACTTTGATTTCAGCTTAAGCAAATGAAAATAACCACACCAAGCCTAATTAATAAAATCATGTTTAGAAGTTTTAATTGTGCAAATTGCTGCCACATTTACAGTGTCTCTTTATCTGCATAACAGGTTTATAGAACAAAAATGAATTCCATTCAGTTGCCTTAATACTGTGATAATTTGAGAGTTAGGGAGGGAGCCAAGTCATGGGGAGGGAGAGGGAGCCTGAAAAGTCAGTGAAATGAACTAGAGGGAGTAAGCCAGAAGTAGAGAGAGTGCTGCCTGAGTAAGGACCTCGGCTGGCCAAATCACAGGGTTTCAAACGTAGGATCAAGACAGGCTGACGTCAATACCCAAAGGGTTCAGTCTGACGGCCGAGGCCTGGGAACAAACATCCTAGATGTCAGCAATACTTAGAATCCAAAGGATGGCACCTTACGGTCAAGGTGTGGAGTGGAGTTAGAACGAGACTGGTACACCTTCTGGTAAGACACGAGGAGAAAAGCTAGGTTTAGAGTCTAGACTACAGTTAAATAGGTTGATATTTGGAACAACTGAATCACAACTAAAATACAAAGTCGTGGACAACAGGTAAGCAATGGGAGCCAGTCTGAGCAACTAAGAGTGTGGCCTAGGCAGCACTGGAAGTAGAGTACAATGTAGATGTCTCAAAGATTATCATGGGCATAGTGGATGCTATGTTTTAGCACAATCATGAAGGTAACATCTTGATGCTGAATCTGAGTAAGTATGGGAAGATAGAAAGAGAACTCAGATGAGGAAATAGGGCACAGAGAAGTTATATAATTGGCTCAAGGCTACATAGTAGGTTGATAGGAAAGGTAGGACTGCATTATGGGTATTTGGAAGGTGATTGGATTATAGAGGCCCTATTTATAGGTGACTTGCTCTGAAGAGACAGCACCTGGTTGAAATAGGCAGGTCCCTGTGGGCTTGGCCCAGGAATTTGTATCTCCTTCCTTGGAGCCTCCCTTCATTCTCTGGTTCAGGACTGGCATGAGATGGGCCACCATTCCTCTGCCGTGCCCTGTGCTATGCTGTCCTGCCTTGGAGTTCACTGACCATAGACTGAAATGTGAGCCAAAACAAGCTTCTCCTCCTGCTTTAAATTGCAGGTGTCACGTATTTTGTCCCAATAATGAGAATAGTGACTAAGCCAACCACTTTCACATTTTCACCTCTATTCCATACTAAATACAAATTGGTCCATCTTAAAGAATCTTGATATAGGAAGGCATAATTGATATTTTTCAGGGCTCTCTTTATAATCTGTGTGGATATATTCAGATCAAATAAAATTTAAGGAATCCCAGAGAGGTTTCCAAGTAGAGAAGTTTTACTGGGACAAGATCTATTTGATTTTGTACTTTTGGGACACAAGTTTACCAGGCTGGCATTATACTACAGTCACCTGGCACGTTTTAAAAACTATTAATGATGCCACTACCAAGAAATTCAGATTTAATTAACCAGGTGCAGAGCCCAAAGAACCACTGGCATAGAGAGTGACCTGTGTATTTCCACTGTTCTCTAATATGTGCAAAAAGGGGCATGTTCTAGGCAATACGAATGCCTGCATCTCCCACTGGTTAGTGTGTGCTGCATTTAATCTCTTGCCTCGGTTTTCTTCTCTATGAAACACACATCCTTGTATCTCATAGAATTATTATGAGCATCAAGAGATAATATAATATAAACTAAAGGATCATAAACACCATAAATTCTTTAGTTATAAGGTTTTGGTATTTGATGTCTTGTGATGGGATCCAATTTTAATGGTAATACCTGTAAAAGCATCTAACAAAGAAATTCTAGCTAGCTTCTCTAAAGCCCATAACAATGAAAATAATCTTAAAATAAGGTGATTTTATTTACTTTTATACTACAGAAAGCTACACTTTTTTACTAATAATAATGTTGGAAGAGCTCACCAAGTATAAACTGTTACTTCTGAATATGGATACCTGAGGAAAGCTAGTCTTTTCTTATCCACAAAAACATAGGAAGTCAAAAGTAAAGCCTGAGGACATTATATTTTATTTTAAAATATTTTAAATATAAATATGTCCTAATACTCAGCGTTTCTGCTTGGGTGATGTAGAAATGTAAGCACTCCTTTTCATTAGATCTGGGCCCAGCCTGGTTTTGTAAAGGTGGACAAAGTAAGTGAATCTGAAATGTGGTGCTGCCTGAAGTCAATTTGAGATTTATAAAACAACAAATTTGGAGATACCACCTCAGATTTAAGGAGTCAGAATATTCTTAGGAAAAGGGTAGACACTCATGGCTTTAACATGTTGCCTCAGTAATTTTAAAGCTACCTGCCTACTCAGGCCAGCAGTGGGGTATGTGGGACCCACATATATAGTTTAGGGCTTTTCAAACTTCAACGTATATATGATCTTGGGACGTCTAATTAAAACCAAGTTCCAATTCACTAGGCCCTGGATGGAGTCTGAGATTCTCTCTTTTTTAACAAATTCCCATTTGAGATTCTGTTGCTGGTCCATGTATGACCGTTTGAATAGAGAGGCTCTGAATGACATACAAAAGAAAGGTATGAATAAAAACTTCCCTTGATGAACAGGTTGTAAGAATTTCACTGATGAAAAAGTCTGGCAATGTAAGTACACTGGAAGGAAGAATCTCAAAGCATCTCAGTTCTATTCCTATTTAATGAGAATTTGGCTAAGGGTCATGAATTCCTGGTACCATATGATCTTGGAGTTTGTGGAAAGCAAAGTAAACTCAATAATCTCTGTTTCTAAAAGGAAGGAGGACCAAGGACAACCACAGGCCAACAGAGTGATTTCTAGCTTTTCAGTGTTTTTTCTGACATTTAATGTTAAAAACTATGCAATGACATCACATCAGAATTCATATACATAAAACAAGAGACAACAATGATAACACACACAGTGACTGGCAGAGTGCAGAAATAGTTGCTTTTCAAAATAGATTAATTGCTGCTCGTTTCTGTGAGAACCTAAGATGGTCTGACACTGCACAATTTTTGAAACCTAACATGCAGCATCCCTTACAATGGATTTAATGCCATTACTGAGTACCCCACTGATATAATAAAAGGCTGACTCATTTCCTTCCCTCTGCATGATCTGCTACAATTGAAACTGGGATGCCATATCCTGGGTCTAAAGTGCTCGGTATGATCAGCAGCTCATGGTGATTCTTTCAGCTCTTAGGTAATATGCAGCTTAGAAAAGCAATGAGAAAAACACTGCTGTACAGTTTGCATCGGATGCTTTTGAGTAATTGGGGGCATTTTGTCAGATGAGCATTGATTCCACTGCCCCAAACTGATGGATGTCTGAGATGCTCTCTTACAACCTTGAAGAGCCTTTTTGTTGTTTTCTTGAAAATTTTCTCACTGTGCTTGACTTGCTTATGCTGTTACTGTGCACATGGTTTCTAATAGAGCCCATAATGAGAATATTTATTTCCTTGTCTTTCACCATCAAGATTGTCAGGAATGTCAGCACAGCTCAAGGGACCAGATTTCAGAGCTACTGACTGCTGCCAGCAGAGACAGCGCATTTCCTGTCTATGGAAATTTTTGATAAATTTCTCTGTGGGAAGGGAAAAGTAGCAGCACAGCTCAACTTTATGTGTTTTGCCTTTCCTAGAGCTATCATTATGCTGTAGGAGTGGTACTTTTTAAATATACCTCCAGGATTAATTTCTAGAGTTACTGCCATATTACTAAAGCTTAATGCTGTGAAGGTAGCCTGCAGGAGAAATTAGCAAAATCTCCAATTTTTATTTTGATCGGATTGCATATTCGGAAGAGAAGTGTTAGTCTGAGTGAATTTCACCTGAATCCAAGTATATGTCCATGGTTAAGTGGTTTCCTTATATAAAGTACAGGGTTTCAATAATGCAAATGTATCTGATAAAGAAGATCATTCATTGGCCTTTATTGGGTTATAATTATCTAATGACACAACTAAAAGGCATCCAAGAGATTTCTTTTACCTTCATCACTTTCTACTTCACTATGAGATATTCGCCCTACTTCAAATGATGATATGAAAAGGACCAGGACCAAAACTCTTACCTTGCCTCCAAATTCAGTGCTTTTCCCAAGCACAAAGCCCAGAAATCAAGGTTGAATTCTGCACTAGTCTTCAAAAGTCAAAAATTTTTAACAATCTCACATCCTTGATCCAGACTTGAGGGATTTCATGTGCAGTATGCTCAGAGTACAGGCCTTTTAAAGTTACATGCTATTGTTTTCTGTTCAGAATATTAGGTGTGGCATTAGATGAAATTGGAAAAGTTATGACTTTTTTTTTTAAGTTATGACTTTTGAATATAGGACAAAAGGGTATCTTTTAGACGTCAAGTTTAAAATTTGTTCTTTTAATCATATATAAAGCTGAATGGAAAATTACTCCAATAATGATATGACATATCAAAGTAAACATCAGCCTTAATTACTAAGTGCAGTTTATTAGCTTTGGCATCACAGATTTTTGTGGAACCCTAATATCACAGTTTAATAAACCTCCATATCACTGAACCTTTCATATATAATTATATTTTCCCTTTGGTCATAATTAGTCCTTTTTGCAGACTCTACAAGTTGCCTATACAACATCTCTCCATGTCCTCCTTTATTAAAAAAAAATTATGGTAGTTTTCAGGGCCCAAACCATCTGCATAAAATATTTGATTTTCCAGTCTCTTTTGTAACTGGAAGTAATCAAGAGAATGTGCATAAAGTCCTCAGAAAAAGTAAACTTCCTATAACAAAGGTAAATTGAAACAGAGAAAAACATTGTGTTTTGTCCTTGTTTCTTTCCATTGCTTTGAGTTTGGAATAAAGAGTTTACAACTTAGCCATACTACACAGAAAGGGCATCAGAGAGGGTCAGAGGAAAGGCTTGAGCACTATTAGATATCTTCAAGCAGCTGTGCTAGAGGCTGAGGCTGTAGCTCAGTGGTAGAACACTTGCCTAATATGTACCAGGCCCTACATTCTATTCCCAGAAATGGAAAAAAAAAAAAACAACAAAAAAACCCAAAGCCCAAAACCTGTGCTAACTTTTGACAGCATATATTTGATGATCCTGCATATGAGAAAAACAAACTCAAATTTATTTAAGTCATTTTTTGCTGGGTTTTCAGTTATTTGCAGTCAAATGTACCCGTAACTCATCTGGCCATTATGAATTTCCACAAACTGATTTCGATGCTGTGGTGAAGGGACTTAGATTCCTGGTCTGATAATGTGTTACTGTGATTAATAAGAAATATATATTTGAGGGCTGGGGGTGCACCCTAGTCATAGAGCACATGCCTTGCACGAATGAGTGCCAGAGTGCCATCCTCAGCACCACAAGAAACAAAACAAAACCTGAAGAAATATATATTTGATTTTCTTTCTATGTTCCAGGCACAGAGCTCCTAAAGCCTTTGTAATTTCCTGAGCGATGGGGTGATAGGAACATCTTTTGTTACTCACAATAACTATACCTGAGTTTATGCAAATGAGATGACTCTCTGGGTGGCCCCAGATAGGTTCAGGATGGGGGCTAGCTGCCAGAAGAACCAATCATATAATTATAGAGTTGGAACTTTCAGTTTTCCTCCTGCATGCATCCTGCACCTCTGAAGAAGGTCAAAAGGCTGAAAATAGAGCTCAATCAACAATGGCCAATGATTCAGTCAATTACACTACATAATGTAAGCGCTGTAAATACTATATTTCAGGGACTGGAGATCTTCTCAGTAATTAATTCATTCATGTGATAAGAGGATGCACACCCCAACCCCACAGGGATAGAACCTCTTGTGCTTAGAACCTATCTGGACCTCGCCCTTTGTATTAGTCAGCTTTCTAGTTACTTGGCACATTCCCTGACACTTCCAAGTTTAAGGAAAAGAGGTTTTCTATGGTTTATGCCTAAATGACACCCCCAAAACTGATTCCGTCACAGATAAGTCTTTTTCAGAGGGCTGATCAAGGGCGTGTGATGCTGGGATTAAGGTCGTGTGGTTACTAAATAAATCCACTGATTGGTTTGGCACTGCCCTAAACCTGGCAGCCTAGATAAGATATAAACAGCAGAAGGAAGCTGCTTAGGTCCCTTTTGCTTCCCCCTCTTGCTTACCTTGCTGTCTTCTGCCCATTGGCCCTGCCACCCTACACTGGATCCAGCTAACTGTGGACTGAAACCTCTACACTGCAAGCTAAATAAACCTTTCCCCCTCCAACTTTGGGTGTTGGGTATTTTCTCTCAGCAATGAGAAAAATAAATAAGATAGAATTCTGGTACCAGAGAAGTGAGTCATTGCTGTGACTATACTTGACTATGTGGTTTAGGAGCCTTTGGAGCTGGTTTATGAGAAGGAGAAGAGTTAGGAAGGGTTTGGAAATGTTGCTTAAAGGAGGAGCCCTGGAAACCCTTTGTGGTACTTGATGGGAGATGCTGGTCAGAGATCAGAAGATCAGAATGCTGATAGAAAAGGTTCCAGTACAGGCCAGGATCAGGAGGTTTCTGCTGGGAAAAAGGACTGTACTGGCTGTTGAACTGCAGATCATGCATGTTATGGCCTGGCAGAAAGTTTGTCTGCATTTTGCGCATGTCCAGAGACTTTGCCTGAGACTAAGATTAAGTGTGGTGCACTAAGTAATCTTGCAGAAGAAATTTCAGGCAATCTAACGTTGAGGTGGTGGCATGGCTACTTTTGGGGGTTTTTAGTCAGATTTATGTTGAGAATCGAAAGCATAGAACCCAGCAGAATGATTCAAAATGTGAGTTTAGCCAAAAAGGAAGCACAAGTAAAGTTATGGCCTGCAAAGATGGAACACAGGAGAAACTGGTCGCTGAAAAGACCGGCAAGAAAAAGCCAAGTATTTCAGAAGAAGACAACAGAAAAGATGGTCTGAGGATATCAAAGAACTAGCAGGATTCCAGCCTTTTCAGCCTCAGAGTTGGAAAGGTGAAAGACTTTGCTTTGAGAAGAAAGCTCCAGAGCATCATGTTCCAGAATGGCGGCGACCTAGGGAAGTTGTTCCTCAGGATTTAGTTCACAGACACACCACCCCTACAGACAGGAGAGAAGGAAACCAGGCTTCTGCTCCAGCTGGCAGCAGACTGTGGGGTCATCTATGTGGTACTGGTTTTAGGGTCATGCAGAATGCAAGAGTTGTGGGGTCAGGAGGGCTTCCACCCAGATTTCAGAAGGAGGCCTGGGAGGCCAGGCAGTGTGCCTCTGAGAGGGCAGTGTGTGAAGCTGTGAGTGTGAAGACGAAGGTGCAGTGGAGACCCCAGAAGTCTGGAGAAGCCAGGAACATGGATCGTCTAAGGAAAACTGCAAGGAGGTATCAGAACGAGCCCAAGAGAGAAGCCATGGGAGCTACCAGCACAGGAAGTGCTATAGGGGCACAGCCACCCAAACCCTTTGGAGTTCAGATTTTTGCCACAGATTGCCTCTGATGCTGCACATGGGACATCAGGACTTAATGTCTGCCCTGCTGGATTTCGGACTTGCTTGGATTCCATTCCTTTGTATCCCCTATTTGTACCTTTTGGAATGGAAATGTTTATCCTGTGCCACTGTATGTTGGGAGTGCTTAACTCGTACAGGGGCTTGCAGAAATTTTGGAATTATGGAAGGAATTAACAATGGCTCCTCCTGTACATGGAGTGACACTGGGAATCTCTATAAATGACACTGTCCCCTCAGCCAGTGCCAAGTGGGAGAACATTCAACAAGAAAAAAGTAGCAGTTTGTGCAGTGTGCACATTAGTGCACTTACAGTACCTCCAGAGTGGGGTGGCGGGCCGCAGAGGAGTACCATTCCCTGACCTCGACGGACTGACACAGTGCTTCTTGTTCTGGTTTTAAAGTTTTCAAGATCTGTTGAGAGAAATAAATGCAAAGTGTTTACACTTTAAAGTCAAGGCATCATGGGAGAGTATCGCTATTTCTAAGAAGGTTATGCTGAAAATAGCCATCATAGCACTATTACCAGGGTTAGTCATCCTAGCTTTCTTTCACTTATATTGCTCCTTGCTCTGAGTTTATACCTAGATTGTCCAGCAAAATAGTAATCTGCCACATGGGTCTATTTAGATTAAAAATAACTAACATTAAATAGAATTTACAATTCAGTTTATGAGACACGGTTCCATTTCCAGTGGCCCAAAACCACACACTTAGTGGCTGCCACAATGGACATCACATCGTTTTAGAAAATTCTATTGGACAGTGTAGGTCTAGATGAAGAATCTGAGGTTTAAAGATGTAGAGATTTCTCTAAGAACTATATGTAACTAAATGTTATTATGACAATGCAAACATGTTTTCCGAAATTCAGCTCTGTTCACTTCAGAAACCATTCAGTTATATGCACTTTTAATATCTAATATATTATAATTACATTAAATATAATATCTCATATAATTATCTATCCATATATTCATATATAGCCAGAACATTACACACATTGTCTTTATACAAATATACATACATGTTTATAATGTCTAAATAGACATATACACATAGATTATTTTAAAATTCTGTATATTTTTCAGTACTAAGAAGATGCTACTTTTGATTCTCTTTGGAAAGAATTTCATTTCCTCATAGAGGCAAGTCTGGTAAGAGATAAAACATTCATAAAACTAAAGATCACAGTTTAAGGCAATAAATACAAAAGAGTTAATATATGAAATTATTTTATTTTGATAGATGTACTATTGTTTGTCATTGTTCAAATAGTTTTTTTTCTTACTTTCCCAGATGTAAATCCTTCCAATGAGGATGTTTTAAGTGTCTTTTTCTGTGAATGTCTAAAACATTTGATCCAATGACCTCGCTTCAGATTTGAGGACTACTGTGACTCAAATACAAGGATGGGCTGTAAACCCTGTGGCTGTGCCCCTAGAATACAGCGACATTTACTGACTACTGCCTAACTTTTGGCCATTGTGGTAAAATTCACGGTTATCTCATTCTGTAGCCCCACTTTACATTATTAAATCTGCTACAGAGGTCAACATTAATGAGTGACAGAGCTGGAAGAGGAACCTGGACAGCCTCTCTGCAGTTAGACACGGGAATGTCTCCGCACCCCACTCACGTTTGGCTTCAGGGAGAGCTCAGGATACTTAAAAACAAGACACAACTTATTCTGGT
The DNA here is from genome assembly GCA_004026905.1 of Hystrix cristata. Taxonomy (NCBI): domain Eukaryota; kingdom Metazoa; phylum Chordata; class Mammalia; order Rodentia; family Hystricidae; genus Hystrix; species Hystrix cristata. Next base: position 9,899 of record PVJO010020908.1, read on the forward strand.
ATTTGAATGATTTTTAAATTTTATACATTATTGTTTTTCTCACTTATGTGTTTACAAAAATTCCATTAAGTACCATTGGGTTTCCAGTTCAGGCTGCTCTGTCCTGGAGTGACTCAGGGCTTAGTGAGCAGGGCTGACACATGGCACCTAATTGTAGCAACCCACAGAGCACCAGAGTCAGGATAAGTAGGACCCATGGAGGCTGCATGTGCACTCAGCACGAAGCCAAGCAGTGCTATAATACGAGTTCCATCTATGATACAATACACTTCTTTTATTCAATTGGCACCAGATGAACATACAGCATAATATTTTTTTCACTTGAGGGAAGTTGTTTCCAAAAGGAATTAAACTTTACTGTAGAGTTAATAGTTTCAACCATTATCCCTAAAAGAAATACTAAATCAGTATGAATTGTCACTTCTGCACAGATTCTTAAAGTAAGTCATCTATATTTTTTGTACAACTATTTCATCCAATTTCCAGAGTTGTATGAAAAGTTGAGAACTGATAGATAACAGAGATCTAGTCTTCTCTAGGCAAAACCAACCATGGCTCAGACAAAAGGAATTATATTACAAAGTAGGAGATAAAATGAAAAATACATGCAATAATTTAAATATCTTTCCTGAGCTTGAAGGACTTGATCCTGTTTTTTGTTTCTTTTTTCATTTTAGTTTATGAATTTTGTTCAGTTCTACAAGATTTGGGGATTGAGAGTATATCACATGCATCCAATTTTTTAGTTCTTAGTAGTTCATTAAAAAAGATTCCAGATCTATATATACAGTGAATGGACTATATTTGGGTAGATCTGAGTTTGAAAACCATCTCTGCCACTTCCTAGTGCTGACCTTGGCAAAGTCTTAATTTCATCATAAATAAATCGAGAATAAATGTGCTTTGCTTTAAATTAGGAATCATGGGCAAAGATGAAATGAGATAATCTTTGAAATGTACAAGGTTTTTCATAATGTAGGGTTGGTGGCTCAATATATTTTTATTCTATCCATTAAGGAAGACTGTGTTCTAGGGGTGAATCATCCCCTAACATTCTGCTGGTAAAGGCTTCTAAATAGCAAACACACACTACAGTGAGTTGTAGATGCTAATTAAAGACATGATGTTTATGCTCACGTTTAGGGAAAGTTGATACGTCTAAAATTGTTCTTTTCAGATATAACTCTCCATTTTCTAGTCACTAGCAACATGGTAATTTTCCAAGTCAAAGAACTATGTGTATGAATGAGCATTTTTTAGATGCTTGTACACTCATGACCGAGCTTTTACCAGAGATATTATAATTTATATCACACATAAAATGTTTAAAAACATTTTTTCCAAAGATTTGGAACAAGGTAATGAACATAGCAGCAGTATTATGAGACAGTTAGAATGCGTGATAGATAATGCTCTGTCGCCATGACCACCACACAAATAGCAGCAAGAGCATCCAGCAGTAAATGTATTGAGGTCGTAACATACAAGTGCTTATACAACTCCATTTAATCCCATCATGGCTTACATTTCCAAATTTCAGGTCAAACAACTGAAGCTCATAGAGTTCAATATATGTTCTTCGCACACAAGAAAGTGAATAGCACAGTCCTAGCTGTCCCTCTCTGAAGCCACGCAACAGACTCTGCAGCTTCTTCCACGACTTAGGGAAGCCGGCAACAAAGAGCGGTCAAACTGGTGACTTGACTTCTGGGCAAAATTGTTTGTGTGAATAAGTTTTAAACTCAGTGAACATGCAAGAAAGTCTACATTTCACTGCATAATGTGACAAGTTGGTATACTGGGCATAAACCTTCTATTTCTTTCTTCTTCATTGTGGATGAGCACCCTCTGAGGGGACTTGACACTTAAGACAAAGGATGCAGTTAAATAAGAATAATCAGAAAGAACTCTACTGAGAGTGCAGGTTGTTGCCTTGTTAGGAAAGTGGCTAAACAGCTTTACATGAGTTCTGTTTCTTTTAGCTCACACAATTGGCTACTGAAGATACGGTTGACTACATGATGTATATGTGTAGCAAGGTATTAATATCCATATACCAGAGTTTCTTAAAAATTTGTTGTTCTAGCTTTCCATATGATTCATTGATAAGTAATGTACAGATTAAAAAAAAAAGTCTGTCTTTTTTTGGGATTGGTTTCATTTGTCAGCATTTTACCTAACTTCTTCAACAATTGTGCTAAGGAATTCATAGTTTTGTGGCAGATATTTTTTTCATGTCATACTTCTCTGTGAAAAATAACTGTTATTTACTCTCCTATGGAATATAATATCTGCATTTTATTTTAAATGACATTAGAAAAAGTTATAGTATTTAGAATGTGTTAGCTCACTGACAGAATAGAAGAATAGAACATTAGAAAGAATGTGTTAGCTCATTGAAAGAATAGAAGTGAGTTACTTGTTAAATTCTTGGAGGAGTAAAGGTGTACAAAGGATTTAAAGTTGCAGTGTGTGATCAATAACAATATTCCAACATTCGGAATTCAAACAGAGTAAATTAGAAAGTAAAGAGGAAAATGTTTATGTATATCCTGTGTGGAAAATTATTAAAGTTTTGAATTATGAAAGCAGTAGCTTATAATAAATACCTGGGTGTAGTCTATAGCAAATAAAACCAACATGGTCCAAGATATTTTCTGAGAAGTAATGACAGTGAATAAGAAAACACAATTTATTTAGGCCACCAGTAAGGGACTTGGTCAATTACACAAGAAAAGCTAAAGATATCCACAGGCTGTGATTTCTCAGTGGGTAAAATGTTTAGCTTTAAAATGGCTGGGAGTGGAGTCTTTCACTTTCGAATGCTCCCTACTCATCAAGTAGCTATCTATCATCTCCCTTTCCCCTGGTTTCACCACTTTTAAATAAACTATCTTCTAGATAAATTGTCTTCTCTTCGTTTAAAAAAATAAAATAAAATAAAGTAAAATGGCCAGGAGTGATACATGCATACCTGTGATTGTAGAAGCACTGTGATTATAACTCTTGGAAGCAATCTATCAACAAATGAGTGGATAAAGAAAATGTGGCATTTATACACAATGGAGTACTACTCTGCCATAAAGAAAGATAAATTTGAGTCACTGTAGAAAAATGGATGCAGCTTGGGACCATAATATTAAGTGAAATAAATCAGACAAAGTTAAATATTGCATGGTTTCTCTTATACGAGATAACTAAAGTATAAATAAAGAGCAAAAGAAAAGATAGATAATAGAAAGCAAGGAAATAGATCTTTCTCAAAGGAGATGATCAGGAGATGGAGGGAGCAGAAGGAGGGGAGGAAAAGGAGAATAAAAAAGGAATTAAGATGCTTTATATACATGTACTAAATCTAGAGAAGGAATATGAATGGTAGGTATTGCAAATATTTACAAAAGAAGGAAGGAGATCAAGAGATGGATGGGAGGAAAGGAAGGGAAAGGGGGCGAAAAAAGGAATCAAGATGTATGATGTACATGTACTAACTCCCTATAAGGAATATAAACATTGTGTACTATAAATATGCACTAATACAGTAAAAAACATGGTTAGGAAAGGACAATGATATAATAATACATTTCATGGTTTCATACAAATCCACAGATGAAAGAAAAAAATGATACAGCAAATGATGCACATTGCATATATATTTATATGCATATATTATTTAATACAAGTTAAAAATACAAGTTCACTTTTTTCCTGATTTGGATAGACTCGGCTTCTATTAATTCTCACAGGGTAGCTTCAGAACAAGAAACTGTCAGCACCAGTTCCCTGTGTCACTGCCTCCTCTGATTTTGAAAGAAACAGTCAATAAGAAAATCAATATGAACTTGGGAAAATGGTCAAGCAATACATTTGTTATGAATATGATTTCCATAATGATGACTGCACTATTTATAAAAGGAGTCATTTTTGGAAAGTAAGCCAAAAACCCATTATTATGCAGCATATTTAAGATCACATCCAGGTACTTTTTCCCATTTGCTCTGTGAGTCTGGGTGCACATGTGTACGGTGTTTTTGGATTACAGAGATTTATACTCAAAAGAAATCCAGACTCATAACATCTTCTGAGTTTCAAGGCTACAATTTTATATTTTTTTCTGCTCAGGAAGCAGGAAGAAACCATTAGTGGACAGGCATGGTCGACTGGATTTCCCTGTGAAAATACTAGCAAGACAGCAACTGCTTAATGGTTCAACATACAGGCTTCAGCGTCAGAAGGATTGGAGTACAAGAGCGGCACTCTTACTCTCTAGCTCTGTGACGTGGGTGAATTCCTTAATTTCCTTCAACTTCAATTTCTTCATCTCTAATGTCAGGACAGAATTGCTATCTCGCAGAGCTTTCTAAAGATTAAGATGATGTATTTAAGCACTCAGCATACTGCCCAGTCCAAAGTTAGTAGTCTATAAATGTTACCATTATCATTATCATTTTTGAGCATCAAAGGGAAGTCTACGGAAAGTACCTCACTGTGGGAAAGCTAGGGAGACCAAACTTTCACCAGATTAAGTAACATTAGCATTTCCATATCCATTCTACTACGGCATATTTCTGACAAGACTTAAAATATATGTTCTTTTGCTAGTCTTAATTTTGTTTCCATATTAAGAGAGACACTAATGTAAATCCAGATGTCTATTCTTATCCTTTGTAGTGTATGTACTGTATTTTTATATGACTTTTAATTAAGATACACATACATTCTGATTTCAGATAATTCTCCAAGTGAACTTCTTCCTGTAATGTCTGAATTTGTGTTACTTTTTAAGGCAAAGGTAAAAAACTACATGTTCTGAAAATACTGAAATTGGTATTTGATTCTCTTTTTAAAAAGGATATGAAGTACATGATTTTTTAAGCAGAAATAAAATATTATTTACTCTTTATATAAATTTACTCATCAAGCATAATGTTTGAGGTTTTCATTCTGTATACCAATGGAAATAAAGTGAGTATACCAAATGAAAATAAGTTTCAGAAAAGCATTTGGCCTAGTAAATTGTAGACTAAAATATGGTCACTTCACTGTGCTCTTAAAAGACCCTTTCGGATTTGGTCCCAGCCTTCATCACTAGCTTTATTCATTTACTCATACTTTCACTTATACTTATTTATACTGCAATGACCATACTTTGCTTTCTGATCTTCAAACACACTGAGGTTAACCCTGCCTCAGGACCTTTGTACTTGTTATTCCCTTTACTTGGAATGCTCTTTCCACATTTTTTGGTTAGCATGTTCATTTTTTATTGGCATATGTTTGTGATACATAATATTTAACATTCATTTTGGGAACCGAATTCTTCAGGGGCCATTTCAAATGTTCCCACTTCAGAGCAGGCTTTACCAAGTGTTTGTTTAAAGCAGACCACTACTTGGCTCCAATTATTGTATTACATCTTTCATAGCAATTATCACTGCCATTACCTGTGATTAAATTGCTTTTTGGTTTACTTCTTCCTACTCCCAAATGAAAGTTCACTGGGGGCAGGAATCTTGGCAGTCTTTATTGGGCTGTAATACAAAGCTCAGGACAGTATCTGGCACATATTAGATAATTCCTGAGCCTCTTGTGACTTTCCTGTTTCATGTGCTGAGGTGGTGGTCAGTCAGACTTCTTGGACTAAGATGAATTTTCTTGTATTTGTCCTTGTGGCACATTGTTTTCTAGCATCTTGGCTAAAGAAGACCTTTGTGTACTCCATTGCCAGGAATGTTCTGGGCGATCACTTTAAGAAAGGTCTTTCTGCCAAGTGTGGTGGGACACACCTATAATGCCAGCTCTGTGGGAGGCTGAAGCAGGAGAACTGCAAGTTCAAGCTCGGCCTGGGAATTTAGGGAAATCTTGTCTGAAAATTTAAAACAATTTAAAAAGGACATAGGTCAGTGCAAATTCTTTGGATTCAATCCCTAATATTGAAAAAAAAAGTCTTTCTAATCAAGGGTACTAAGCCACCTAACCTACCTTTCTTAAAATAAAAGTTCAGAGGAACATGAAGACATAATCAGTATCATTGTTGTTCAGAAGAAATACCCTCCTGCCCACCCTCTCACCCCTGTCCCAGAGAATGCCCAAGATGATGAAACCATGGAGCGAAACCTCGGAAATTTTATGGGTCTATTGTTTATGATCAAAGCAATTGCTGCTAGTCAGTGATATATCAATTATCTGTTGTTCATTTATCTGTTGTGTGAGAATTCTGTAATGGACAAATTTAGCACAGTTTGCAGAGAAAGAAACATGATTTGTTTTGAAATTTTACTTCACAGTGTTTTCTTCTCCTCACATTAAAACCAGCAAGTTTTAGTTCACTGGGCAAGACTGTTTAATAAATAGGCAACCCTAGATGGGGCAAATTGGATACGTTAAAGTAACACTGGAGAGAATATTCTCTGAGCAAAATGCTGATGCATCATGTATCAGGAAGCCATTATGAAGTCAGTTATCTATAGAAAAGCTTCAGGAATGTACTACTACATTGAGATGTGATCAAATAGATAGTGATCAAACCCGGGAGATGACAAATCTGCCAGCCATACGATTGGTCCTGTGAAACACTGCCTCAAAGAGAAAGGAATCTCTTGGTCTCAGGCTTGTTCACTCCATTACTTCTTCCTTTGCTAACCTTTCAGCAATGCAAACATGGGCAATGAAATGACTGCAGAATTTGCTTAGCACCCAATGGCAGTGGATACAATGTCTCAGGAAAGTGGGAGCAGTTTCTGGCTTCTTTTATTTTTTTTAATTTTCTAATTTTATTTTATTTTTAAAATTTTTTTATTTTTACCAAGAACATGTATTGGTACATTATATACATAATGATCATAATCAACATGGTTATTTTGTACCTGTACATGATGTATCTTGGCTTTCCCCCCTCTTCCCCTCCCCTCCCTTCCATTCACCCATCCCTCTCTATTTGCAACAAGTTTATTTACATTTTTCCATTTTTTTCCCTTTCATCTTACTTTTCTTTTAATCTTCTTCTTTATCCCCCTTTTCCCTATCTAGTTCTTCTCTCTTTTGAATACTGTCTCTTTTTTTTAACATACTATCTTTTTTTTAAATATAATATTAAGTTTCTGGCTTCTTGCTCACAAATATAACTAGATAGATGCCCTCATGTAGTTAACGTTCACTGAATTCTGTCTTTAAAAGTAAGCATTCTACTCGCAGCAAGTTGTGAGGAAATCGTATGGATCATTGCTTAAAAAGAGAAGCAGGTGTTATTAGGGCTTCTTGGCACCCGTACTTTGCAGGAAACTTTTGATTTTGAAGCAGAAAGAAGATTCCTCACTACATGCTCAATTTTGATGTTTGGAACTCGTAAAATAGGGATTGGTGACTCAAAGAAAAATGCCAGTCATGCATAGAGTTATTGCTCGTGAGAAACTGGACATGATTTGCCATGTGGTTATTTTGGGGAAATCAAAGCTGTGAAAAGTGACGGGTTTATTTACTCATTGGCTCAAAGAAGGTTGTATCTCTTCCCCTTCCCTGAGGATAAAACATTTCTTGGCATACTAGATGTTGAATTAGCTGTAAACTGGTTAAAAATTTTAAGACTATAAAAAAGGTTCTGTATATAAATGAAATTCCCAGATGAGAAGCAGCTGTTATTTATGTTAAGTTTAAGTTGCTTCGGCAACTTCAACCATATATTTTTATCTCATTTAATTACAGTTTTGAAAATAAAGCCATCATCAAGTATACATGCAAGCTATGTGTTTATTCATCATCTATTTAGATTTTGCTATGGGTGTTTCACTGTTTTTCTCATTTGCACAAAGAGAAATCAGAGATAATGCTCCCAGTTTTTAGAAATGTCATTATTCAAGCCCCTTGCTCTTAAGTACACCTTATAAGAGAAGATGTAAGGGAGAGAGGGCTCCCTTTTTTTTCCCACTCGTGATTAACAAAAAAGCATAAAAGCTTTATGAATTTTACATGTAAATGAGGATCTTTACGAGAGAGTGGAGTCCAAAGAAATGATGAAAGCATAATGCTTTTGTATTTTTTTTTGTGTGTGTGTGTGTGTTGGGGATCAAACTCAGGGCCTTGTGCTTGCAAGGCAAGCACTTTAGCCACTGAACTAAATCCCCAGACCCTGTACTTTCTAGATGAAGAACAACAAATTTCTAAAGAAATCAGAGAACAAATGAGTATTTGGACGATAGTTGTAAATTCTAGATATGTAAGAGATACATAGTGAGATGTAAAAGCGCATGGAAAATAAGCATTCAGAACAGCTCAATTATCAGTCTCTGGTGATCAAGGCGATTTTCTAGCTTCGATATGTGAAGGACATTCCTCCCAAAGAATCTTTATGGCTTGCTGCATGTAGACTGATACAGGTCAAATGTCCCTCTGTGAAGCTACAATTCCTTAAGTGATTTCAGTTTGAAACAATCAATAAACCATTTTGGCATATTTTGAGGTGGCAGATCTTTAACTCTTTCAGTGAGGATCAATAAAGATTCATTCATTACCTATAATACACCTACACTAAGCCCTGATTAGAATGCTGGCTGCAGCTTAGTTACTGGAGGTGCATCTTTGACAAAACAGAAGCTTCTCTTTTCAAAGGGCTTAATGTAAGTAAAACAGACAAACAAAATAAATAAGTCACACATGGTGTCTTGTTAGTGATACATGCTATATAAAAAGATTGTGGAAACAGGACTGAGAATGTTGGTAAAGAAACTTTAAAAGGGAAAATAATAGAAAGTAGAAACTTTAACTTCCCAGCCCACTTTTGACTGTGGGAGGACAAATCACTCTCTCCCTGCCAACTGTCTCCTTTCCCTCACCCAGACCGCCAAGAAGGGACCAAAGGTGTCCGAATGACACAGCAGTCTTGGTTTACTTCTGTGATTCCTTGTCTGTAACTGATGTTCAAGTTATTTTAGTTCATGTAAGCCCTAAGGAAAATGATAAGTATTTTCATCTTACCTTTAAAAGTTTAAAACTGCTCCCCAGCAAAACAAAAACAAACTTCTAGGCAACTAAAGAGGTGCAAGAGACACCCAAGGAGATACAAAACATACAAAGGCTTCCTAAAAGAAGACAGTTATCTAACTAGCATTGCAACAATACATTGGATGGAGTTAGTGTTTTCTACCTCAAAAATTCTACAAAGTTGGAGAAATTTCATGTGTTAATTGCAGGTATTAATTTATTTAATCATCTCAACAATACCATGATGTGGTTCCTATTATATTCCTCCTTACATACAAGAGGAATGAAGCCCTGAAAAGTGAAAACAGCTTTGCTCTCATTGGGCATAAATGGTAATGTCAGAATTCCAACCCAAGCTGTCTAGCTCCAGATAAGCTAACTTTGTTCTTTGTTTTTTTGTTTCTGTCCTTTTTTTCTTTTAGTACATGCATGTAGTATATGTTTACATTCCTAACGGGAAGTTGGTACATCTACGTAATGCATCGTAATTCCTTTCTTCACCCCCTTTCCCTTCACTCCCTCACCCATCCACCATCTCTTAATCCTCCTTGTTTTTGCAATATATAACGTTTACATACTTTGTGTGAATTTGGTACATGCACATAACACATCCCAATTCCTTTTTTCATCCTGTCCCTCCCTCCATCACTTGATCCCCTTCTCCTTTTGAGAAGGATCTATCTCTCTACTTCCTATTATCTTTTATTTTGCTCTTTATTTCTATTTTGTATTTTTCATATAAGAGAAAGCATGTGATATTCAAGGAGCATCCATTTTCCTACAAATAACTCAAGTTTATTGTTCTTTATGGAAGAGTAGTACTCCTTTGTGTGTAAATACTGTATTTTCCTTATCCATTCATCTGTTGATGGACATATAGGTTACTTCCAAGATTTAGCTGTTATGAATTGTGTTGCTATAAACATGAATATGCATGAATCACTGTAATATGATGTCTTTAAATTTTTCTGGAAAATATCTACAAGGGAAATAGCTGGGTCAAATGGAATTTCTAGTTTCAGTTTTTTGAGGAATCTCCACACTAATTTCTATACTGGTTGCATTAGTTTACACTCTCATCAACAGCCTACAGGGGTTCCTTTTTCACTGCAGCTTCTCTAGGATTTGTTATTATTTGATTTCTTGATGATGGGCATTTTCTGTGGGGTAAGATGGAATCTAAATGTTGTTTTAATTTGCATTTCTCTAATACCCAGTGATGCTGAACATTTCTTCATGCATTTATTGGCCATTTGTACTTCTGTGCAGTATCTATTCATTTCACTTGCCCATTTTTGGATCAAATCTTTTATTTGGGGGGGTCTAATTTTTTGAGTTTTTTATATATTCTAGATATGGATCCTCTGACTAAGGAATTGCTAGCAAAACTTTTTTCCCATTAGATAATTTATCTTTTCATTCCGTTGGTGTTTCTTTTGATGTGCAGAAGTGTTTTGATATGACCTGATCTGTTGATTCTTGGAACTATTTCCTCATTCCATATGTTGTCTCTTCACTCTATTGATTGTTTCCTTGATTGTGAAGACTTTTAATTTTATATAGTCCTGTTTGTTGCCTTTTGATGTTATTTCCTGTGCCATTGGAGTTCCGTTCAGAAATGCCTTGCCTACACTTGTGATTTAAAAAGTTTTACCTATTTTTTCTTCCAGCAGGTTAAGTGTTTCTGATTTAACATTTAGTTCTTTGAACCATTTTAATTTTAGCTCAGTATATGGTAAGAGATATGGGTCTAGACTGAATCTTCTGTATGTAAATGCCAGTTTTCCTAATGCCATTTACTAAAGAGGCTGTCTTTCTTTCAGTGTATGTTTTTGGCTCCTTTGTCAAAGATCAAACGGTTGACTATATTTGGGGTTGTTAGAGCATCCTCTATTCTGTTAGTCATGTGGGTTTCTGTGCCAGTACCATGATGTTTTTATCACAGTACCTTTGTAGTATGACTTCAGGTCTGGGATGGTGATGCCTCCAAGTTTGCTCTTTTTACACAGAATTGCTTTTGTTACTCTGGGTCCCTTTTGGTTCCATATGAATTTTAGGATTGTTTTCTTCAGTTATGTAAAAAATGTTGCTGGAATTTTGATTGGGATTGTGTTGTCTGTATATCAATTTTGGAAGTATCGCCATTTTGACCATATTGGTTCTGCCTACCCAGGAATAGGGGATATCTTTCCTCTTCCTTTACTTTTAAATTTTTATTTCATGACATATTTAAGGAAATATAAAATTATGGTGTAGAATTTAAATAACAAAAAGCATACTTGTCATAGTACCCCACAGCCTGACAGAACCCTACCAGTAACTTTGAAACACCATTTGTTCTTCCCTGAGTTCCCTCTCCACATGATTATTCTGTTTATAATGCTGTAGTTTTCTTATGTTTTATTATACATATATATTTATAATAAATACAATGTCTTGACTGCTGTTTGTTTTATAAAGTATGATTATACTATGTATTCCTCTTTTCTATTCTTATTTAGCATTATTCTATGAAATTCAGCCTTGGCAGTTGATGTGGCTCAGTGGTATATAGCACTGGCCTAGCATGTGTGAGACCCTGGATCTGATTCTCAGCACCAAGTAATAGTACCAATAATAACAATAATAACAAGAACAATAATAACAATAACAACAATAATAATAATTTCAACCTCAATTGGTGTAGTTATGTTTTAATCATTTTCATTGTTTTTTCATACTTTTTTGTAGGAATTTACTACAGTTGATACATCCTTTCCACTGTCCACTGATTGTTATTTTTTTCCCCTGTTTTTGCTATTATAAACTAAACTGCTATGGAAGACATGCTTTTTGAGAACATTTTCAAGTTTCTTTGATCAAGAGGGTATATATCTAAGAACATAAAATACAGATTTAAATTTCCAAGTTCAAAAGACAGTAAGATGTTTTGTAAAGTGGTTGGGACAATTTTTAATCCTGTCAGCCTAAACGAGAATTCCTTTTGCTCCCCACCAACAAATATTTTACCTTTGTTAATCCGATCTATTGAATGATAGTACATGATTTCTAATTTCCAAGTCTTTAATTACTAATAAAGTTGTTTTTTCATATGCTTATGGGCCACTCACATTTAATTGCCCTGAAAATGTCAGCTCATGGCATTTACCCAGTCATCTCCTGGAAGTTTGTCTTTTACTGACTCATTAGAGTTTTTTTTAAATATATTTGAATTTTTTATATATTCTCTCTTCATTAGTTACAGTTTTATAAATATCTTTTCCTGGAATATGAATCGCCTCCCACCCCACCCCGACTCTTTCTGGTATTTGAGAGGTGTAAGTTCCAATGAATACATCCATCATTTCTCTATGATTAATATTTTCAGTTTCTCATTTAAAAAACTTTTTTATCTCAAAGTTGTAAAGCAATTCTCCTCTATTATTTTTCTAAAAGTATTGAAGTTTTTTATTTTCAATTAAGACAAAGTCTTGCTTAAATCAGCATCACACTCCTAGATTGGCTGTAGTCAATTCTTGTTATTGGTGGTATTTACATTCTATAAAGTTGCACTGATTTAGTGACTATTACACTTTTGTCCCAGAGAGAAATGTGGTGATCAGGTCCCCAATCTGAGCACCCATTTTTATCAGCTGATCAAGGTATAACCTTGCTTTATTTGTGTTTCTGTTTGAAGATATCTTAATATACACTTTCAGTTCATTAACATTGGATTCCTGGCCACAGCAATGTAACTCATGCCTGAACAAAGCTTATCCAACACATGCGCATCTTTCAGATGCTTAAGAACACTCCACAGTACTTTAGTACTATTGCTCTGGGCTATTTTAAACAGTGAAATTACCAGCAAAAAGCACAAAAGTGCAGAAAATGTGATACTAGGTAGACTGTAAAAAGGACACTTAGTTATAGTATCAGAGCTGAAACAAGAAGGCAGAGTGTTGCCTTGTTCCCTCCCAGTTGGGAAACGAATGTCAGATGATTCAAATATTTTGCTGCTGTGCACATGCCCACAAATGAAAATAAGGGCTGTGAGTACTGACTTGAGAGATAAATCTGAGGGCAGTTAGCTCAGGCACAGGCACTTTGCAGGCACTCAGTGTCATTGTTAAATATTTTGTATCTAACACTGAGTTAAGTGATACCAGAAATTATTGGATTCTCTTAGGCCATTTTAGGTAAAATTGTGATTCTAAAGATGATGGTAATGATAAGAGTAGTAATGACTTAACAGCAACACAAGCAGCGAGAAAACTAGAAGTAGTAGTAATTATGGATAGTAGCAACTAGAACAATGAAGAAATGCTTCCTTATATTTTTATAGTACTTATTCTAAACAAGTAAAAAAGAACATTTTTACTCATATCTCATGATCATGGAAACATCTCTGTGAAATAGATACAGATGGCATTAAGTACTAACTTTCATGTACAGCAGATAATTGAAACTCAGAAAAGTTAAGAGATTGGCTGGAAGTTAAAACTTTACTAGGTCAATAATCTGGGATAAGAATCAAAAGCATTTGCTTTCAAAGGAGCCTGCAAACTCTTTGCGGGTAAGAATGAACTCTCATACTTCTCAGTCTTCCAAAATGTACCTCAGCATTCTGTTAGGATGGACACGCCATGATATTTGCTCTCACCAATAATGACGATGAATGCCATGTTATACTGGTTCGAATAACAGATATGTGGTATTTTAAAATAGGAGTCCATGTCACTATATGGCTCTTCTTTTTTTCCTTAAAGAATATCTTCATCATTTATCAAATTCATAATAAGTAACAAAAATTATCTTACAAAATTGACATAGTGTGCCTAGAGCAATATGTGAGATGACAAAGATTAAGATACTTGGTTCAGCTGCCTTATTAATATTGCTCTTCCTGATTAGTGTTAATTGGAATATTTTAATTGATGCAATGTTTTACTGCCTTCACAGTTTGAGTGAGCTGAAGTGCAGAGAACAATTTCTCAACAATGAAAACTAACAAAAACTATCCCAAACTTACTGAGCTTAATATGGACATAGTGTGACAAGCAGACATTACAAACTCCCTGAACTAGAAAATGGGATAAAACTCACATTCATTCAGTTAATTGTCTTAACATGTGTTTACAAAGTACCTGCTCTAGGGTCTTGGGGTATAATGATGAGCAAAGCAGAAAAAAAAATCCTTGCCCTTGTGGATTAAAGTAAATGACATAGTATATTAACAGGTAAAACAGTTATGGGGGGCATGAGGCTAGGAGGAATCGGGAGCAATGAGAGTGGGAAGGTAGGCTGAAATTTTAAATAATGGACTTAGAGTGAGTTGAAGTAAGTAGGTGCCATTAGCAAATACTTGAGGTGAGGAATTTAGCCAGGTGAAATTTTAGGGGAAAACCAATAAAGATAAGAAAAGGTTTTTAAAGATAGGATTCTTGGCATGTTTGAGAAATATGAAAGAGGGCAGTTTGGTTGGAGTGGAATAAATGAGAGAGAAAGTTAAAACATGGAGATAGAGGTGTACTGGGGTACAGAGAGTGGGCAGCCACATGGCACCTTGTGGACCCCTATAAGATCTCTGGCACCTGTTATGAGTGAATGTGCAAGACAATGCAGGTTTCTGAAGAGAGGTGAGACATAGATTGACTTACGGCTTTGTGGTCATTCAACTCAATTCTCTTCAGCCAGAATGACTGACTATTACATGCCTGATATGAGTGCTAAGAAACAAAACAAAGGAAGATAAGGTATGGCCCTACCTTTGAAGATCTCTTGGTCCTGCAGGAAAATGTTGAGAATTATCAGATTTAAAACCGTTAAGAACAAGAAATTTAACAGGAGTGTAAACAAAATGCCATAGAATTACAAAGAAAAAACAAAAATTATTTTTCTTACAGAAAAAATAACAAAGTACCTAACATACGGTCTTGACCTGGAAAATTTAAAATTCCTACAGAATAAATAATAGAAGAATAGAATTCCCTGGAAGAGACAAGATCACAATGACTGAGATACATTGAAAGTATGCACTGTGGTCACCAAATGGTCAGAAAGTGTCTGCACAAAAGTAAAGACATGCAAACTAGAGATGTAGGTATGAGTCATAATGCAGGCATTAATAACATCCTAAAATTTTACAGTGCTTTCCACAGAATAATCTTACTAAATACAAATGATTCTGAAATCACTTAACATATTTTATCTTTTTTTTTTTTTTTCTTTTTTTTTGGTGGTGCCGGGGATTGAACTCAGGGCCTTGTGCTTGCAAGGCAAGCACTCTAATCACTGAGCTAAATCCCCAGCCCCAACATATTTTATAGTTAAGTTAAAAGGTTAAAAACTGTATTGATCTCTTATTCAGCGCCAACTGCAAAACCAATTCTTCAGTAAAGAGACTTGTTTAATACATTTTCTTACTTTAGTTGAGCATTAAGTACTCTGGAGCTGCCTTTATTATCATTCTGTAGAATGAAAATCCCTCCATTCAGGAAATACTCCTGTAATCAACAAAGGCTACTGTGGGAACTGGAGTATGGTGTGGGGTGAGGTGTGCAGCCTGTGGATTCTGGAAAGCTGATTCTTAATTTAAGGAATGGTATGAAGTTAGGACAACCACAGTGGGAATATAGCAACAGAAGAGAAGGAAGCTAAAAATAAATACAAACTTAGTTTCTACCCTTTCCTTAATCTCTCTTGAAGAAAACTTTAAATAACACAAGATCTTATGTAAGGATTTAAGCAATTAACATTTCTTCTGATAAGTTTCAAAGAAAGAAGCTGAAACACAATGTGAAGTGGTAAGACGAATTTATCTTTATTCAGAACAGTGATACTAGCCTAAATTAGATTTCATTGAATTAATGTAGCTGTGAGAAAACATAGGGGTATATTTAGCTTGTGTATTAAGTACAGATTTTATTTTTAGGTTCCAGTTTTTCAGTTTCATTTTTTTTCCTCAGAAAAATAGGAGAATTTTAACAACCATACTATAGAATTCAAAGGCATATTTAAAAAGGAATTTAGTAAGTGGGATTTTTAGGTTAGAGGGTGCCAAAAGATTCCTCTTTACTGTCTTTAAGAAACACCAATTTCATGTCAGGTATACTGGGAGTTCTTCAACTTTCCATGTTTTGGATTATATCCATCTTTGGATATAATCCTTTAAGGCACATATCTCAATAATTCCATTTTAGTAAGATCTGCAATGATGAAAGAAGGTAAAGTCTATGAACTTCAGTTTGTTCACATTGCAGTCTGGCTTGAATCCCAAAAATTCTGGTCCAAAACCAAGTACATCACTTATCTGAGTGTACTTGGATTTAATTTAAAAGAACAAAACAAAGGCAACCTTTACCTCATAAGTCTATGTGTCAAGAAATCCCTAACCAAGAATTCTATAAGACAGTCTGTTCTTTTGTCAGCTGTTTCCGTGATTAATGAAAGGATAAGTAATTTACAAATGTCTGAGGAAAAGTTGTTTACATATTCTGCAATCATGATCACATAAAAATTAGATGTAATAAAAAGATTGCTTTATCACAATCAAATTTTACATAATTTTGATTAGTTTTTACACTGATCAGACATACCTTTTTAGATACAAGTCAAATTTGAATCCAAAGATATCCATCTGTTGTTCTAAAATAAGATGGGGAGGATTAAAATGAGATGTTTCTTACCTATATTATAGAATAGATCCCCAAGATGTGTTTCCCCATGGGAATGCCACTGAAGTTGTAGGGGAAAAGAAATTCCAATTAAATAAGTTCATATTCATATCTTTTGGAGGGAAGGAGATTGACAGTGGAGAATGGGAAAACAGAGAACACATAGGATGTAACTTTGTGCCAGGCTTGGAGAGAAGGTGATGAACAGTTGAACAAATGCCATTAGGAAAAGATTAAAGCCCTTCAGCATCCTAATTGTTTACTTTCCCCAAAACATGGGCCAAAATCTTTCCTATGTCTCTATGCAGGTGGAAGGTCATCATACTGGTCTGCTGGGTGCAATTTTGATACTTCACCTGCCTAATTTGGATATTTTTGCTTGTGACTGTGATACAGTACTTTCAAGATAGTGACCTTTTTTGGGTTACTCGATCATTTACATTCTCCAGTGGGTTTGATGGTTCTTAAAATTGGTTAGAACTCAAGCTGACATGTTCACTTCTATTCTACCATCTAGCAATATGCTAACAGTTATTGCAAAGTTTGTTCTGAAAATACTACTTCTCTATGAGCAAAAAGGGATTTATCATGAAAAAAATTTGGGAGTTTTTATTTCCTGGGTGTCCTTTTGAGGGATATAAAATGCATACTAAAGCATGGAAGCGTACAGAACACAAAGGCTGGGAAGTTCTCATTGTTGCTCCCTTTTGCAGTGTCTTCCTACATACACATGGAGAATGGCTGCAGAGGAGCATGTTTAAGTAAATAATTTTTCCTACTGCTACATTAGGTACCATACATTGTTTGTAAAGTCTGAAACATTTATAATGATTTAATTATCTTTCAAGACCAGAATCTGTGAAACATATTTTTCATTATTTATTCCAAAACAAGCAAATCAATGGGAAAATATACCCAAAAGACAGATTTGAAACATGCTGTATGTCCTTATGCTGTAAACACTACCACCACCACTAAAAATAAATGTAGCAGTACATGTTTTTCTTTCATATTTCCAACTAGTTAGAACCTACCAGCAAAGTGGTACACAGCTGCTGGCAGTTTTTCTTGGATAGGAATTTCAGTCATATATTCTCCAAGACTTGTTCATAGAAATGGGTTAGCTAAATATAACATGTAGCCCTTTCAACTTCCCAGAACCTGAGGCTTGTAAAATCCTGCTGGTCTCTGCTTGTTGCCCACCGAGTAACTGTGGTCAAGGCAAGAAGTGTTTTTCTATTATTCTCCCTACAAATCATGGAATGTGGTGCTGGCAACCTGGCAGGCAAAAATGAGGTGATCAAAAAGGTGTGGATAGGTGGTAGTTGAAAGACAAGTTTTGAGAAATTAAAAAAGAAAACTAGAAAAATGTTCCTCAAATAATTGTGATCAAGAGATGCAAAGAAAAATCATGTAGGTTCTCCATAGCTTTCAGTATCACTGATTAAAGCAGCACCATGCCATATTCGTAAAGGTAATCATCAATAATTAAGGGTCAAAAATCCAATAAAACCCTAAACCTTTGTTTCCATCATAGGTGGAAATAAGCCAAATGGTTATGGGTAAAACTAGAAATGAAGAAATTTTGTCACATGGCAAGTAGTACGAGCAAGGTCGTAAAACTTGTTCAACCATTCAACAAGGTCTTGTAGGTTAATAATAGAGATTAATAGGTTTGATGAATAGGTAAGATGATTAGCCAGACTTTTCATACCTTTGAAGCAACAGGAGAGGTGTGATAGGAATCGAGAGTGAAAGAGTGAAGTGTGACCTATTTCCAGAGACCAAATGTATTTCCATTTAGGATGAAGCTAATTGTGAAGTTTTTTTCATTTGATCTCTGGCATTTTCTTTATTGCATTAATACAATGTTAGCTTTCTTCATTTCATTGCTTATAATGTGGAAATAACCGAGCAACTGACCTTGTTGCTCTCCTGAAAACATAATGAAAACAGTAATACTTCCCAAGGAGGTTACATGTCTCCAGCCACGGGTGGTATGATAGAGCTGTCCCTATCTTTTATGAAAGCTAAGCTCTGCTTTGCAATTTACCAAGGGAATGTCACCATAAACAATGCGAACTTTGAAAATGCACAGTGTAATACCTTATATTAACTTTGTGGAATTTAAAATTAATACAGTCATTTTAAAATTCAGAGCTTAAAGTAAGGATCTGTCTCTGTTTCTTTAGTTCTTTAGGGAGAAAAGATACTGAAGTTATAACAAAACATCCTTCACTATTAGGAGTGAGTGCGAAGTGAATGGTATTGGTTGTGACAGGTGTCTCTTAGCAAGATGGTTTCTATAGCTGATTCTTTCTGAAGGACTTTCACATTTAGTGGAATAATGTGATCAGATGTGAATGCATTTGTTAATTCAATTGGCTTTCTAGCATTTTTGCTTAGGAAGCTCCCAGCTAGAATTAGTACGTATTCAGCTGCAAACTAAAAGATGCATGTATAAATCAGTTCTAAATACTTTAAAAAATCTCCTTCTAAGCTAAAAGCAATATTAATATTCAATAAAAATAATGTTATGTTTCTTAAGCTAGAAGGACTGTGAATTCTGCAGTTATATATCTTTGAAATAAATATTGTATACAGACATTATCACCAAAGTTGTTGTGTAGTAGAAATTCCTATTATTTGATTCAGGCAGTCCAACACTTTTTGCTGTAAAAAATGTCCAAGTTAGGATACATTACAGGAAAGTACAGCAATCATGTAAAAATATTGAGGCCAGGTATAGTGGGCTAAATATTGACTTCCCAAAATAGATGTCCATATCCTAAGCCCTGGGATCTGGGAGTGGGACTTTATTTGGAAAAAGGGACCGGACATAATTTAGGAACTGAAGACAATGAGACCATCCTGGACTATGCAAGTAAGCCCCACCAATGACAAGCATCTCTTAAGAGTGAAGTAGAGGGAGATCAACAGCACACAGAATATGAGGCAAAGTGAAGGGAGGACAAGATTGGAATGAGGTGGCCACAGCTCAGGAATGCTAGAGTGGCTACCACAGGCTCGGACATGAAAGAGACAGATTCGTCTCTAGCATCCACAGAAGGAATGCATCCCTACTCAGTTGTTTTAAGCCACAAAATTTAGTGTAATTGATTACAGTAGTCTAGAAAATGAATACGTCAGAGCTGCATTCTTCCACTACATGAATTTGTGGTAACACTTACTATCTTGTATAGACCCCAGTTTCCCCATCTTTAAAAAGTGTTTCAATTACTTATAATAAAAATGATAAAAGATAAATGAAAACACCACTATGATTTGCATAATTCCTTATAATCATCTTGTAAATTATGCAGTAAAATTCATTAATGACCTCGGAGAAGTTAAGTGACTCATTCTGGGGAGAATGAAATTTGTGGGAATGCAGACTTTTGTTTTCCATTTCTCCCTTCATCATTCAGTGTGTAATATGTGCAGGACACTGTGATTGCCACGGTGACATGGAGTTTACAGGCTAGTAGGGAAGACCAATATCAAATATGCAACTATATCCAATCTCTCTTAATTTTTCTCTAAACAAAGCAATAATACTTGTTCTGCAAACTGGTGACAGCAGATGCTGATTAGCATCCAATAGTTATCCATTTCATGTGCATAATTTGCATAAAAAACAAATTTATGTTCCTGATGATAGAAGCAAGTCAAGAAAATGCAAGAGCTATGAATGGCAGGACAAAAAGTGTATGGGTCATCTTCTGAACTGCTGTCTTTTTTTTTTTTTAACAGAAGACAGGTCTATGATAGACATTAAATTTTTGTTATCACCAAAGCTGGTGGATAAATTTATACAGTACTCACCGAAAGCAAAGTGATTTTCCTGGACTTTACACTTGGTGGCTGGTTTGCCTGCTATGTTAAACAGGAAGTTCTCAAGCAGAACATCTCACAGTAAACTGGCAGCGGGGGGTCCGAGTCACACAGAGCACATCTGCCCACTAAGGACTTGACTTTGTTCTGCTTGACCAGCTTGCTCCCCTAGCTTTAGAAGTGACTGTCTCTGAAGATTTTTCAGAAAATATAAAAGCATCTGTCCTAGATGGCTGGGTCATTTACCCGATGAAAGGCAGCAGGCTGGCCTGGGTGATCTCTAGAGATCTATTATGGTTCAGTGCCTATCTTCAGTTCACTTGGCCACAACTCGTCTGTCTAGCTGGCCCCAAATACTGACAAGGGAACCTGGCCCTCACGAGGCAGCAATAGCATTTAGCAGATAACACTCTGATAAAATTAGATTTGAATTTCAACGCTGCCACTTACTATGTGACTTCAGATAAATTTCTTCACTTGAACTAACCTTCATTTTCTCATTCTTAAATGAGAATTTTTTTCTTTATATATAAAGACAGACTATACTTGTAAATTGCATGACCTGGCATCTGGTAAATACAGAGCACTAAATGCCAGTTGGTACTATTATACTCATTATTTTTAACTGCACTTTCTCAAAGAAAGGGCTACCTCAATTTGGAAACTTTGCCAAGTGGCTGGAAACTATTAATGCTTCTCTAGTTTGATGGAGCCAGAATCGAAGGATGGATTTAAAAGTAGAAACTTCATTTTTTGTCCCACTACTAAATATAAATATTTTCA
>PVJO010020909.1:0-31061 GCA_004026905.1 Hystrix cristata
GACAATCGCTGTGAGATTTTTTTAAATGTCCACATTTTCCACGCACTCCTTTTAACAGTGAAAAACACACACGAAGAGGTCGAGTATCCCTTGTCTGAAAATGACGGGGACCGGAAGTGCTCCAGAGCTCAGACTGTTTGGAGTTAGGAACATTTGCATGTAGACAGTGAGACATCTCGGGGAGGGGACCCAGGTCTAAACACAAAATTCTTTGTTTCATATACATCTCATCCATTTAGCCAGAAGGAGATTTTTTTTTTTCCAGTACTGGGGATTGACTTCAACAACTTCACATGATTTGGGAAGTCTACTTTCTTGTTTTCTGCATTTGTGCAGAATTGGCTTTTCTTTTCTATTTTTTTCTTTTTTTCAGTGCCAGGCATTGAACTCAGGGTTGCTCCACCGCCGAACTGTACCCTCAGTCCTTTTCACTTTGAGACAAGACCTCGCTAAGTTACCAAGGTGGGATTTGAACTTGCGGTCCTCCTGACTCAGCCTTCCTCAGTCCTGGAATTACAGGCATGCGCCATCATGCCCAGATATCCTTTTAAATCTTTAAAAGGGGGTTTCTAGCCACCAATTGACCTTCTTTATTATAGAGAACTACTGTCATGGTCTTGTTTCCTCCTGGGAGAGCTTTGGTGATGCACGTTTCAAAGAGTCTGTTGCATCGAAGTTGTCAAATTGGCACAGCTGTTATAATATTCCCTCACTATATTTTATAATATCTGTTAAAATAACAACTGATGGTCTTTTACAAAGTGCAGTGAGCCTGACGCGAGGGGGAAGATTGGAAGCTGCCTGTATGATGCTGAGCTGCAACTGTGAGCACATCCCTGTGACAGCATAAGCAGCCTGATTTAGGGGTGATCTCAAGCCCTGACCTCATGAGGGAAGGCGTGTCCTGAAAATAGTTGTGTCTCAAAGAAAAATCCCCCACCTGCACCCGCCGGCAGCCATCTTTGCTGCTGTCCCAAAATGCCCTGACCATCCCGCCTTCCCCCTTCCCCAGACGTCCCTGCTCTCTCAAATGACCCCAGGACCTAGAGGGCTGTCCGGGAGCCGCTGCTCCCCATCTACCACCAGGTGGCAGCGCAGTCCGCTGACCTGCAAGGCAAGCCCGGCAGGCTGCAGGAGAAGGGCGCCATCTGGCTAAGAGCAGATCTGTCTGAGGACACTGGACATTATGTCAGGCCAAAGGGGCACACCAACCAATCTACCCAGGAAAGCCGCCTTGAGCCAGCATGCTTGAGGGTGTCCAAGTTCAACAAACAAAACAGTTTGGCCGTCAGCCAGTGACAGGAATGGCAAATGACTGCAGAGAATAGTGAATGCTCTATTTCCCACCGAAGGAGAGATGGGGGCTGATGTTGCTTTGGGAACTAAAGGGTTCCTTTGAGAAAGGCCATCTTGGTTTTGGAGGGGAAACAAGGCAACAAATAGCTGCTCCCCTAGAATGGTGGGCAGAAAGGCTGCCAGGTAAACATGCAGAATAAACTCTATTTTTGAAAGAAGCCCTTTGACCTTGACTTGTTGTGTGGACTAGAAAAGGTAGGCTGGCTGCTGGCACTTCCCCTTTGAGCTCTCCATCTGCATACAGCAGCCAAGACCTCAAGAAATTTCCCTTCGCGGGAGCAGCTGGGGATGCAGTGGAGGAAGTGGTTCTCAAAAGCATCATCTTTTCCAAGCATTGCTGGGCTTTTTTTTTTTTTTTTAAATTACATGGTGCCTTATCCATATGCCTGGCAAAACAGAAGCTGCTGTGGAGGAAGGAAGGGTAGGGAGGGCCAGGTGCTTCTTGCATCGATTTCTGTTTCCTTCCATCCACCTTCACCCACTCCTTTGGCAGATAAGGAGGCAAAGACCCCACAGCAACAGAACCGGGAGGTGACTCAAGTCTGACCCCAGAGCCCGCCTCATTTATTCTTTTTATGGCATAAATTCTTGACAGGTCCAGGGTAGCTTGGATCATGCACGGACCCTAACTGCAGAAGAACCCTTTCTCTTGCTCCACAGCTTGTCAATACACAGTGACTACTTGATTTTTTTTTTTCTCCAAAACATACAACAACCATTTCTTGGATTCTAACCAATGTATTTTCTTTTCCAGGCATTTCCACCCTACCAATCTGAGTTCTGCATTCCGTTTGATGGTGATTAGCCCAGGTGTGGGCCTGTGCCCCCAGGAGAGCCAATCAGAAAGCTCCAGGGGTGGCTGACAACACTGAGAGGTGGCCAGAACCTGCCAATACAGAGGGAAGCAGAGCTAGAGATGGAGGGAGGGACGAGTCCTGTTGGAACTTTTTAGATGTCCGGATCAGGCCTTACCTCAAGTCAGTACCCCCATCCCCAGAACCTGTACAAATTTTTTAAGGTTTGCATTAGTTTGAGTTGGAGCCATATCCTTATTCCCAGGGGCAGCAGTTAATGTCCACCTAACAGCACCAGGAGGGCACTTCTGCATCAACAGACACCTCAGGAAGGGAGGCAAGGAGGTGAAGATAAGCTAAAAGGCAGCTCTCTGTGATGTGGAGGGAGGAGCTCTGGTTTTATTTGGTATCCTGAAGGCCACAGGTAGACTACCTAGAGTTTTCAGCTTGATTTCAAACCTGGACACAAATTACCCTCTCCTGGCTAATAATGCTGGAGTTCAGCTCATCGGCAAGCCTCAGAAAGTACCTTCCAGGGTTTGGGGATTTAGCTCAGTGGTAGAGCACTTGCCTAGCAAGCACAAGGTCCCGAGTTCGATCCCCAGCACCCAAAAAAAAAAAAAAAAAAGAAAGTAAAGAAAGTACCTTCCTCAAGGCGGCCAGCGTTTCTCTCTGGGGGCACTTGGCAGCAGTCCTGAGGGCAAGGGAGAAGGGTCAGCTCACCGAGTGGAATGCCCCTGAGGAGGACCGCTGGCCGCACGCCAGGACCTGACCTCGTCCCGTGGAGTCCTCCCGTGAACCTCTGCGATGACTGCGTTCTATCATCATTTTCGTAGACAAGAGGAGCTGGGCTCAGAGATGGGTGGACTTCTCCAAGTGCACACACAGTCTTCAAAGGGAGGGCTCAGCCCCCTTTCTTCCTGCCCTCCCCCAGCTCCTTGCTATGGCTTGAACCAGCTTGTCCCCATCAACACTGCTGTTGAGCCTTCATTCCTGTGTCACCAACCTCCAGCACTCTTCATCTTGCAAAACAAAAAGCCATACCCATCAAGCAACAACTCCCCGTTTCCCTTTTCCCAACTCCTGACACCCACCATACTACTGTCTCTGACTTTTACAACTCTAGGGCCCTTAAATAACTGAAATCATACACCCTTGTCTTTCTGTCTCTGACTTATTTCACTTAGTAGAGTGTTCTCAAGTTCATGCATGTTGGAGCCTGTGTCAGAATTCCCTTCCTTTTCAGGGCTAATCATATTCTACTTTGTGTATGTGCCACAGTGTTTTCCATTCGTTTGTTGATGGTCAATGGTTGCTGCTACATTTTGGCTGTTGTTTATAACACTGCTATGAACATGGCTATATAAATATCTGTTCAAGGCTCTGCTTTCAGTTCTTTGGGGATATAGACCCAGAAGTGGGTGGGGGGCACTGAACTGTGTGGCAATTGTATGTTTAATTTGGGGGGGAACTGCCATGGCATTTTCCGTAGCGCCATTTTACATCCCGCCAGGAGTGCACAAGGGGGCCGGCTTCTTCACATGCTGCCAACACTGCTTTTTCCTGAGGGGTTTTTGTTTTGTTTTGGCCTTGGTTTGTGTGGTCCTAGCCACTCAGGGGAGTGACTAGAAGCCACTCAAACTCAAATGTCAGGGACATTTGCCTCAAACATGGCAGGTATTAACAGCCCCCACCCGGGGCTGAGGCCTCTGCTGCCCCAGCCTAGCCAGCCGCCCTGCCCTGGTGACCACACCGCCCTCCCACCTCCTCTCCAGTCTGCGCGGTAAGCTTCCCCACAGCCCAGCCTGGCAGTGGTGGGCCTGCCCCAAGGCCACTGGAGGAAGAAACATCGGGCAGCCAGGCTCCCCCTCCCCAAGGAGGGACCCGTGGGGTGTCCATCTTGCCCACTTGTCCGTTCCCATCGCCTCAGCCCTCCTAGGTGCCGCCTCCTCTTGCCATCACCTCCCTGCCTCCCTGGTTGGAGGAATGTTCTGGGCTCTGCGGCCCTTCGTTCTGCCTTGTCTCAGTTAGCAGGCCCACCCAGCGACCCCTCTGTGCTTTCCACCTTGGAAAGTCTTCGTGAGTGCCAAGAGTGCTTGTTACAAACTAAGACTAGCTGGACGCGGTGGCTGAGCAGGAGAATCGCAAGTGCGAGGCCAGTCTGAGCAACTTAGCATGACCCCATCCAAAAAATAGAGTGACTCCAGGCCCTACTGAAGCCCTTCTCATTCAGAATTGCGTGGGGCAGCGAGACAGAGCCTGAGACAGACAGGCAGACAGAAACGCCCCAGGAGATGCAGACAATCAGCAAGTCTGACCAGGTTCCTGTGGTTAGAGAAACTGGTCACTTATGGGAGGTCCCAAGGCTAGAGTCCACCCGAAATCTTCCCACTTGTGGGGCTGAAAGTCTTGTGAGGAGGAGGAGACAGGTCCAGAGGTGAATTGAGTTGTCCTCTGTCCCCTGGTGATGTAGGTTCCTATCCCATGGCAGCTGGTTGGGAGGATCCTAGAGGGCCCTGGTGAGGTGACAGGTTTTCATGGGCCAGGCACAACTCAGTGGCCAAGGCACCCTGGTGGACAGGCGTGAAGCCTGCGGGCCACCCCCCCCACCCTGTGTCTCTGGCTGTCTCTGAAGCTGCCCACATCTCTGTGGCAACTTAGGCATTCACGTGTGGGAGGAGCCATCAACACATCCAGCTTCATCCAGAAGAGGCGACACCTGCCCCAGCACCCCTCCCAAGTGTTGACCAGCCCTTCTTACCTATCCCCAAACCTCTTCCAGTGGCCCCACAGGAGTCCACAGCGCCAGGGTAGGGGCTGGGACAGCTGCAGACCTGGGCTTAGATCCTCGGGGAGCGTTTGCGCCTCTGTGAAACAGGGAGCAGACACTGTGAGCTGAGCCTGAGACGTGAGGAAAGACAAGGAGGAAGCGCAGCATTGTCTGAATCCCTTCTCTGCCCCTCTGTAACAACCTGCCAGCTTCTTCGCCTCTTCGCACTGTCTCCTCCTCTGTAAAGTGGGGATGCGTCGGATTTTTATGGCTGCTGCAACAGTCACCACAAACTGAGTAGCTTAAAAGCAGCCTAAGTTTATCAGACAGTCCTGGGTCACAAGTCCAAAATGCAGCTCAGCTGGGCCAAAGTCAAAGGGTCACCAGGGCTGTTGGCACCAAGAGGCTCTAAGAGGAAATCCATTTCCTTGTCTTTTGCAGCTTCTTGAAGCCCCATTCCATCTCCAAAGCCAGCAATATGGCTCCTGGAGGGGGCGGGGGACTCTGCCTGAGACCAGGACTGTGCTAGAGCTCGTGATCCTGTGGCCTTGGCCTCCTGCCTTGACTCCATGCACATGCTGTGACCCCACACATCGGCTCACCTCCCTCGTGGCCCTGTGACTCAGGCTTAACCGACGAGAGCCCCAGCCACCCCAGAAATGGTTTGAAGAGGGGATAAGTAGATTTTGGTCACAGCTAACGAATATCATCACCCCAGGGGCTTTGCAGGAGCTATGGAGCGCCCTCTTCTTGGGAGGATGAAGCCAGAGCCTCTGGGTCCAGCAGTTGGGTCTGACATGTTTCTTGCCACAGACAGGTGGGGCCAGGGATGCCTGGCTGCAAGGCAGTTCCTAGGTGGGTTGAAAGTTTAGACTCTTAATCACTGTACCCCATTGCTGTTTTAATAGCAAGCCACCTGATTATTCCTCTGAGCCTCAGTTTCTTCATGTGCAAAGTGGGTGTAATCAGTCACACCTGGGGCTGCTGTGGGCCTGATTGAGCTCGCAGCAGTGACTAGCAAAGGGCCTGGACACAGCAGGTGCTTGGTGTCTCCTCCAACCCCAGGTGCACACCCAAGAGGCAGCCTGGGGCAGAACTTCTGAACTTTGTCCCATCCCGGGGTCTGACACACACACACTCTGCCCTGTGAGACCTCTCTGGGCTTCTCCTTTCAAATCAGTAAATAGTATCCACAGTCCATGCCTGAGACGTCTGTCAAACGCTGGTACTGAGGGCAGTAAACGCAGGCCATGTTAATTTTATTGATAACAACACTGCCTCCACTCCCAGCCCCCGCTCCGATGGGAACTTGGTGTCAGAGACCTGGCTTTGGTGGTGTGAGTGGTATCCTTTCCCATACCCCCTTCCCACCTCACCACAAACCACAGAGCTGCCATTCAGCCTTTATTGATAGAAGACAAACTTAGTCACCCAATTCTACACCTACAGGGGCTTGGTGCTGCCGGAACATGGGCTCTTCATTAACGAGTTAAACAGTTTAGGGGGGCATGGTACACAAAGTATCTGAGCAGTACTGGTCAGATGGGTGTGCTGGGCCATGTCTAAAGATTGTGACACTCAGAGGAAAGTTACAGAATTTGAAAGGACTTAACGATGGGCCTTCCAGCCAGGGCTTAATGCCAGACTCACAGAGAGGTCACTTGGCTGGCCTGGTGGCTCATCAGAGCATCCCAGCTCCAGGTGTGGGAACCCCAGACAGCGCAGCTAAACATCAGGTGGCGGAGAGAGGAGGCTGGTGTCCTTGCTTCTGGAGCGGCAGCTTCTGCCTCCAATGGGAAACCTGTCCCCAGCCACTCACCACAGTCCCCACCAACCAACTGCCCCCAGAACCTGCCACTTGGAAAATGAGTTGTTGGCAAAAAGGGAGAAGAAACACAAAAATGGGCACAAGGCAAAGAAACAAGCAAGTAAGTGCCAATATTCTGCACTGCAGTCACTATGCGGGCCAGCTTCATACGATCCCCAGTCTGCCAACTTTCCCTCCTGGGGGTTAAGAGTGTCTTAAGCCCCAAAAGTACCAAAAGTGCCCTTCCCTGTTCCTCCCATTCTCAGCCCCATTCGCCTGAGGAAGTCTCCAAGCCCCAGACCATGGCGACTCCCTTCTTAGGTGCCTGTAGGAAGTAATCTGAATCATGACTGGACAGTTAGAAAAATATCTGGTCTCTAGAATTAAAAAATAGAATGTTTCACAGTTATCAAAAGTGCTTGTTTGTTCTAAAAAGGAACCCAAGGCCGCCAAGCAGTGGCAAGCCAGTGAGAGATGTGATTCACTGATAATTTAGGATTTAGGATTGCTGGGACATGCGGAGGGATGGGGGAGTCTCATACCCGGGCTGAGTTCACAGGGTGACAAGGATAGGTCACAATAAATATAAATACATTTACACATGTTCTCAGTGCCTGGCGTGGCCCAGGAGGCTCCACTATGAAATCCTATCACACTACAGGGGCTGGAGTACGGGGCTGGAGCTACCCAAGCGGGAACTGTCACAGAGTTCAGCCTGTCAGTCTAGGAGAAGTCCCACGGGTCTCCAGCCCCTCTCCCAGCCTTGGGCCCGTCCTCTGAGACCAAGGGGGAGAGTTCATCTCACTCAGCCTGCTCCCTCCAAGAGTAAGTAAAGGGCCTTCCCACTGAGTGTTTCCAGGGTGTGTGCCGAGTGACTGCAGGTCATTGAGGGGCCCAGCCAGGAGTCAGGCTGGAGTAGGCCCGTCCTCAGCATGGCCAGGCCTGACTCTCAGGTCCTGGAGGCAAGGGAAAGGCTGAGCTGGACTCTCCTTGGTCCTTCAGACTTGGGAGGGCCCCAGAAGCTCCCAGTAGGAGGCTACAGAGCACTGGAGCCGCTGAGAGGACCTGCTTCCTCAGGAGAGGCCCGTGAGAGAGCAAGGGGCCTTTCTTCCAGGAATACCCAGGCTGGTCCTTCCTGCCCAAGCCTGCCGCAGGAGGGCTCTGGGGGCAGGTGAAGCCATCAACTCAAAGCAGAGCTATGGGCTTGTTCCCCGGAGTGCCCAGGTACTGGGAGGACGAGGTAGCCCCCGACGAAGCCACACTGTCCGGGGCGGAGTACGCGGCGTAGAGACCAGTCACCTGCACATCTGGGAAGGACTGCTCGCTACTGCCAGAGACAGGGGTCAGGCCAGAGGCCCCCAGGTCACAGTCAAGTGGGGAGTCTCCAAAGGCCCCCAGCGTGTCCAGGCTGAAGCCCTCGTCCTTCATCTCTTCCCAGAGGTTCCCTGGCAAAGACAAAAGCACTCGGGTGAGCATACAGTAAGCGCTCATTAGCTGCTCAATATGCTAGTATTAGCTGGCTGCCGTGGCCATGGGGCCGTGATGAGACCGTCCTGTGCTTTCCTGTCTCCTTGCTCCCTCCCCGCCCGGCTCCCACCACCCTGCCCCTCCGGCCTCACCCTGCAGAGCGAAGTCCATGATGCTGGGATCCAGGGCATCCACCTCAGTGCTCATATCAGTGCTGATGTTGACGAAGTCCATGGGGGCCCTGCCCAGCGCAGGCTGGGGGATGGGGCTGCAGCTCGCGTCTGGCAGGGCGTGCAGGGGCGGGGTCTGTGCTGGCGCCGGAGAGTCTGGGGCCAGATGTGCCTGGGGCTGGACATGGCGGTGCAGGGGGACAGACTGCAGGGACAGGGTCATCAGTGCCTGTGGTGGGAGCTGGGAGACAGCCAGGCAGCTGTGGGCCACGGCCACCGAGGTGGCATGAGTCAACACGGGAGCTTCAGGCTCTCCTGGTTTGCCAGGGCGCCGACAGCTTTCGGGCCGGTCCGAGATCAGCTTGTCCAGCTCCTCTGCAAGCAAGTGAGAGAGGTCACTAAGAGCACCCTGCAGTGACCAGATCCCAGCCTAGACCTGGGTTCAAATCCTGCCACCGCCACCCGTGTGACCTCAGCATGCCTCTGGGATTCTCTGAACCGGTCTCCTCATTTATGAAGTGGCATCATATGCTGCACACAAGGTGACATCCAGAATGGTGCGGGGCCTTTGAAGAGTGACACGTACCACCAAGTAACACTAGCCTTTCCTTTAGTCAGTGCCTTATAGCGCAGGCCTATCACCCTAACACTCCCTTGACCTCTGACGAGCCCTGCAAGGGAGAGTTGAGGCGAGAATTCCAGATCCCACAAGACTGGGACAAGACTTAACATGCAAAGATGTCTAGTCACTCCCTGCTACAAACAAGACATTAAGAAGTGTTGCTGTGGGTTAAAAACAATATGCTTCCCCAGGCACAGCGGCACATGCCTGTGGCACATGCCAGCGGTGCATGCTCCAGCTACTCAGGAGGCTGGAGCAGGAGGATCACAAGTTCAAGGCCAAGCTGGACAGCTTAGCAAGACCTGGTCCCAAAAAAAGGGATAACAAGGAGATGTGCATGTTTGCCTAACATGTGCAACATCCTGGGTTTGCTCCCAGCACTGAAAACAAAAACAGACAAACCCCATATCCTTTTTAATACTCCTGGATATAAACAAGTAAGAGAAATGATTGTTGACAGAACGTCATTGGCTGTGTCACACTGAATGTAACATCATGCCATTGCTGGACCATCAGGGTCCCAAGATCTGTTTGGGTAGCACACATTTTAGAAATGAGGATACATGGCATCTAGAAGGCCAAATGCCTACACAAGATCTCACACTGAACACAAGTCAAAACTGGCCCCAGCTCTCGAGCTAGACCCCAAGCTGTGTAGGTTGGACACCATGTGCTGCCTTCAGCCAGGGCCTTTTGGTCCCTGCTGGAGCCTGTCTCCCCACCTTCTGGAATGGTTCCAGCCCCTTCATGCCAAACCTCAAGGAAGATGGCATCACCCAAAGCAGGTTCCTGGGACTGGGCAAAAGCAGCCTACCCCTCCACAGTCCCCCTTGTATGGGCTCTCTTCACATGCTTCATTTAAAAAAGAAAAATCAGATGTAATCTTCAAAAGTACTTCATGAACAGTGTAGACGTTTTAGCAAATACAGAAGTATGTGAATAATACAAGAATTATCAGAAATCCATAGTGAGCCTGAACCTGAACTACATAACAAGACCCTGTCTCAAAAAAGGAAAAAAAGGAAAAAAAGGAAATCCAGACCTCCAGACATGGTGGTGTAAAGCCTGTAATACCAACACTTGGGAGGCTGAGGCAGGAGGATCATGATTTCAAGTTCATCTAGAACAACTTAGCAAGCTCAAAGCCAGCCTGGACTAGATAGTGGGACCCTATCTCCAAAAATCAAACATAAATAAGTAAATAATAAAATAAAAATTATCAGTGATTTCTCCATTCACAGAAAAGCTTTTGCTGTATTTCTTCCCAGATGAACATTCATATTCTCCCTCCAAATAAATGTGTGTGTGTGTGTGTATTTTTGTTAAAAATGTTTCTGGGCTATGTAATACATATGTATTTTGATTTTTGGAGACAGGTCTAACTGCGTAGCCCAGGTTGGCATCAAATCACACGTAGCGCAGGGTGACCTCAAACTCACAATCCTCTTGCCTCAGCCTCTCAAGTGATTGGATAACAGATATCCAACACCACACCCAGCTATACACACGCATTTTAAAACGTGGCCTGCTGTGTACAATGATTAATAACCTGGCCATTTTACTTGTTGTATTGAGGACATTTCTTTATATTTTAAAATATTTTTATCTTGAATAGTTGCATGATATGCCACCATATTTAACTGTAGAAAATGCTTTGATGGCTTTCAGTTATTTATTAGAAAACTGAAAGCGAGTGTGGATGGGTAACTCTGTTCATACTTTTTGCTTCTCATTATCTTTGATTTCTTTAGCATAAGCCTCAGAAGTGAAATAACCGGACTAACACATTGGAACAGTCTGCAAGGGAGTTGTTTCTACTGGGGATTGAATCTAGTGTTGCTCTGCCACTGAGCTATACCCTCAGCCCCTTTTCATTTTTTATTTTGAGATAGGGTCTGGATAAACTGCCCAGGCTAGCCTCGAACTTGTAATCCGCCCATAAAAAGCTGGGATTACAGACCTGCACTACCAAGCCTGGCTATTTTGTGGAGTTTTGATGCATTTCTTTGCCTTCAGAAAGTTTCACAGCGTACATTCCCACCCACTGTATAAGAAGACACCTAGCTCCTACGTCCCAGCCCACACTGGGTGTTATTTACTTTAAACGTCTTTTCTATCCCATGATCGTGTGGTCCAGTATCTCTGTGCAAACAACTGGAAGTGGTGGTAAATCAACAGCTTTTTTTTTATGATCCAGGCCCCTCAACTTACAAGCCACAGGGCAAGTTGGGTAAAGGCACACTAGGTACGGGCCTCCCAGCCATCGCGACGCAGGTGCTCATAAGCCCGGCAGGCAGGTGATGGGCGCATGCGCACACGTGCACACGTGCACGTAGCCGTGCATGTGCGCATGCGTGGTGGGATTATCCGGGCCTCACCCGGATTGGCCATGCTCCGGTGAATGGCGGCCAGGTCCTTCCTCTTCCACTTGTGCATCTCCTCCTCCATCTTGTCAATGCGGGCCAGGTTCAGAGCCCAGAGGCAGCCCTTGCGCGAGGAGCCGCTCATCTTGTTCTCCACCTTCTCAAAGCATTTGTTCAGGGACAGGTTGTGCCGCACAGAGTTCTTCCACCCGTCGGGAGCCGTCTGTGGGGAGACCCGACGCTCAGTCAGCCCTTCGGAGACCGCCCCGTAAACCCCTTCCTGGTCTGAGCGCCCTCAAACTCCCGCCTGTCGGGACAGGACGCCATGGTGGCAGGGGTTACAGGGCAGCGTCTGGTGCTCAGCCTCGAGTTGGAGAGGCAGGAAGGAGCGGCAGGCACTGCGACCGGAGGGAGGCCCGGAGGGAGCCCCGGAGGGAGCGCAAGTCAGCCACGGCTGTTACTGCAAGCGGCCACTGACTGAGTCATCCTGCCGCCTTTCTCTGTACTGCGGCAGCCAGCAAGCGAGAGTGACCTTCATCGGTGAGTAGCTGCTCAAGTGAATTAGATGCAAATCGTTCTTAAATGCTCACTTTATTGCTAGGTAACCAGATACCGCAGTGCATCCCAGACCCAACAGACACGCGCGTGATGCAGCACTGTTTCTGCTAGGGATACTTGCCAGGCCAGAAACTCTACAGCCTGGTACCCTCTGACTCTCTGCTCTTCTTTTTGCTGTGATGCTAACAAGGATAGCACTACTGATGGCCAAACTATATGCCAGCAGCCTCTGAGATCTTTTTTTTTTTTTTCCCCCGCTGAAATCTTTATGGGCAGAATTCTCATTAACTTGTCAACTGGGTATTCTTCCCACTTTACAGATAAGAATATCGAGGCTCAGAGAGATGAGAGCTGTTACCAAGTGTGTGTTTTGCATTATGTGGCTTACTAAGTCTGCGCTGAATAATAGACTGGTCCCTCTATCCTTTCCCCCTGAGGTGCATGGTGAACTCCTCTTCATCCATCAGAGAGCTCAGTTCAAATGCCCCCCTTCTCGTGCTCCCTTCAGCAACACATATCAAATGCCCCCTTCTCTTTTAAATGCCTCTCTGTGTGCGCA
Organism: Hystrix cristata; assembly: GCA_004026905.1. Classification (NCBI taxonomy): domain Eukaryota; kingdom Metazoa; phylum Chordata; class Mammalia; order Rodentia; family Hystricidae; genus Hystrix; species Hystrix cristata. The sequence continues at coordinate 12,467 of PVJO010020909.1, forward strand.
CACGCATATGTCATTAGTAGTAGATGTATAAACGTAACTGGAAGCCTAAGGGGGGGGCCCTGTTTGGCCTAGGGCCAGCCCTGGATTCTGGCAGTGCCAGGGAAAGACCAGGGTAGCTCCAGCGCTGGGACCTGGGCAGGAATCCTCACCTTGAAGTAGGGAAAGTGCTCCTTCATGAAGCTGTAGATTTCACTCACAGGCAAGCTGCCTGTCTTGCTGTTCTTCAGGGCCATGGCGATCAGACAGCTGGGGACAAGAGATGGAGCAGGGAGGCATGAAGAGATCTCAGGCTGTCACCATGAGGTCCCCTCTGACAGGAAGCCTATCCTGCTTGCCTCCACATGTACAAGCTCTTACATCACTCAGTATGTGCTCTCAACACCTTTTCAAGGTCTGTCTTTCCCACCCCCTGCCCTTCTTGGCGTTAGGCTCAGCTATTGGTACAGATTTGAGAAATTTCACCTTTTCCTCTTTTTATCTCATCTCTATAATTTTTGTCTAGGGCCTTTAGACTTTACCTAGACTGCTCCCCCTGCCCCCAAACACCCAAGATACATAATACTATTATTTTAGTGACTTTTTGCATTTGAGGAAACTGAAGTCAAAGAGGCCAAGGCATATCCCTGAGGCCACACAGCTTTTGAATGATGGAGTGTCAGTATCTGAAGTAGGTTTCTCAACCCCAGTGGGTAGACTGTCCAGAGCAGGCCCTGCCTGGGGACTCCCCCTTCACCCAGACCCCTGCCTTGGACGTCTAGGTCACCTCCCTCAGCTCCTCTGAGCACTCTGAAGGTGGCCCTTTCCCCTTCACCCGTCTCTTCCCTGAACCCCCGAACCTTACCTGTAGGAGTAGATGGGCTTGGGGTAGTGTTTGGGATGCAGTTCCTGAGACGAACGCACTGCCACATGGGCCTGGGGATAGGGAGGCCGCGAGCCAGGTGGGGAGCTGTAGAAGCCCACGGAAGGACACTTCTGCAAGAGTAGAGGGAGACAGCAAGAGAGAACATACATCAGTCACAACCCCACATGGCCCCTCATCTCTAAGGCGCCAGGAGTTTGCAGCCACAGAAACTACTCTTGTCTCTGCCCATGGCAGGAATTTCAGGGGAATCAAATGGATGATTTCATGACATGGGCATTGTGAGAAATTTTATCCCCGTGAGCCTGGGTAGTAAATAGACTCAGAGAGATTCCTGGCTGGCCCAAGGCAGGGGTGTCTGCCTCTGTGTCCAGGGCTTCTCTGAGCCATCATACCTGCTGGACCCCCGGGGGCAGCGGGAACTGTGCTTGGATGGTAGGGGAGTAGAGCTGTGGCGCCTCCTGCAGGCTGGATGATGACTGACCCCCAACCGGGAACTGGCTTATCTGCTGGGGCCAGGAGAGAAAGAAACAGAGGCTCAGGGTGGCAGCAGGCATCCTAGCCCTGGGGAACGCCCCCTCATTCCCCAACCCATGTAGTGGCACTTACACTGGCCCCGTGGCTATTCATGGCACCCAGACCCAGCATGCCTCGGGGGGCCATGCCAGCTGGGCTGTGGAGCAGGGGCCCTGGGGAAGCTCCCACATGCAGGCCAGCTGTCCTAGCCAGGGCACCTGCAGGAGAGAAGCACAGAGACGCCACAGGGCTGGATGGATGATGGCTATGGCTGGGAACTGCCAGCCCCTGGGCAGCTCCAGAGGATGGAGCCACCCCGCCGCCTTAGGACCAGGTACAGAGTAGACACTCAGCAGGTCACTTTGCTGGGTCTAATGGTGGAAAACAGGGTTCCTACTAGCTGTGTGACGATGGGCCACCCTCAGTTTCCCCCTTTTACTTGTACTACTAGTACTGCCTATTACCTATCTATAAAGTTGTTGGGAGGGTTAAATGAGATCATCTATCAAGTGTTAATAAGTATCACCTTATTGGACCCATGATAAAATCCCAATAAAATATGACTCCATAATAAATTTTGATGAGGAGGAAGATATGAGAAATACTAGTTTCCTGTCCTTCATGAAGCTGAAACACTAACTCATCATTCATGTCATCTCCTCAAAAACATTCCCTGGCTCCCCAGTGCATCTATGTTAAGGTACAAATATCTTTATGCCTCCCCTCCGCTTTGCCAAGCCCTGTTCCTCTGCCAGGGATTAGCCCAGGAATAGCAGGTGTGATCCTTACCTCCTGTGACAGGCCTGTGGCAGACATTGCTGGTCCATCTCAGATTCTCACTGCATCAACCTGACTGTAGGCAGCCATCTCTAATCAAGCAAACTCACCTGCTGAGCTGCAGTGGCAAAAGGAAGGGCCTGCCTTATTTCACCCCCTTTGAATACTGTGTTGTGTCAGCACAGACGAGGAAACAGATCACAGACTAAAGCACTTGCCCAAGAGTGCAAAGCTCTCCCCTGGGATTCTAGATTAAGATTAGGAAACTGACCAGCAGGCCACAGTTGGCCCACTGCCTTGTTTGTAAATAAAGTTTTATTGGCATACGTTCGCACCTACTCATTTACTATTCCTCTGGCTTGTTTTGTGCTGAAACAGCAGAGCTGAATAGCTTTGACAGACTGAACTACAAAGACTAAAATATGTATTTCCTGGCCCTTTACAGAAAAAAGTCTGCTGACTAACCCTTGCTTTACATGTTTTGCTTAGGAACAATTTGCCCAATAAAAGAAGTACTTCTGCATGCTGATTTTTCAACACTTGGCACTTAAAATGTACCGTGGTGATTGTGTTTTTGGTCATTGTTTTGTTTTTCTTCAATATCTTGTGTCTTTAAGCATTTAATCCAGTTGCTATAATTGCAACTAGCTGCCATTTATTATCCACTGTGTTCCCAGGATTCTTAGAGTTTTCTAGCAACTCTAGGGTGGTGAACTCAGTGAACTTCTTTTTTTTTTTTTTAACTGAGCTACATCCCCAACCCCCAGCCCTTTATTTTTTCTTTTCTTTTTCTTTTTTTTTTTTTTTTGAGACAGGGTCTTGTTAAGATGCTGTATTGCCCAGAATGGACTCCTGTTTACAGTTCTCTAGCCTCCTGGAGTGCAGGGATTACAGCCATGCACCATCACACCTCGCTTAAAAACCATTCTCAGCCCCTGCAAAACACAGGAGGGCTGCATTTGATCTAGGCCACGGTTTGCTGATTGCCCTCCTTGATGCTAAACAAATCCCTCTGTGGAAATCAATTTAGTCCCATTTTACAGATAGGGAAATAGAGCCCCGGAAAGACAGAGGGACCTATCCATAGCCAAACAGCAGGGAAGGGAAACAGAGCTAAGAGTCAGCCCCTACTCCGACCCTTGCCCTGCCCCACCGTGAACCTACCTGGGTGTGGATGTGGCACACCACGACTTCCCGGGTTCATGCGGCCACTCGCCATCTGTTGCAGCCGAGGCACATCCACAGCTGTGAGCCACGACAGCGACTGCAGGTCCCCAGGGAGGTCGTCATCACTGGTGGAAGGCAGGAGCCTGCAGGGAGGAGCAGGAGCTCGGGCGGGAGGGAGAGCTTCAGGCAGCTCCTCGGGGCCCCTGGGGTTTCTGGACGAGCCTTTAACCCCTCACCACCCCAAGCCTCGGGCCCTCCAACTCGGGACTGGGCATGGGAACCCAGCCCCGGGTCCGCCTTTGGCCGCCAGACAGCACATCCTCAAATCATTCCTTCAGTCACCCACACCTGCTGCCAGAGTGACAAATGTTTGTGTTCCCTGAGCATTTACTACAGAAGTACGCACTAGGCAGTGGTCGCATCCTTCACGGTATTAACCCATTTAACACTCCCAGTCGGCCTGTGAGGCAGGCATTATTATTGGTACAGATTAGTTACAGAATAAACATCCCTAATCCAAAAATCCAAAATCCAAAATGCTCCTAAATTCAAACCTTTTCATTCCACCATGATGTCATATAACAGGTCACAGTCCAAATGCAGGCACACAAAAAGTATTGCCTAAACTCACCGTTAGGCTATGTGTAAAAAGTGTGTATGAAGTGTAAATGAACTCTGTGTTTAGACCTGGGTCCCATCTCCAAGACATCTCATTACATAAGTGCAAATATTGCAAAACTCTGAATACTATCTGATATCCGAAATTCTTCTGGTCCCAAATATATTGGATAAGGGATCCTGTTCCTATTTTCCAGAGGGGAAGACAGGCACTATAGGACTTCCGGGGGATACCATGGCACAAAGCAGTCTGGGCCTGTGAACAGGGTCCTTTCCAGCTGCCCTAGCAGAATTGAGGCCACCACAGTACCCAGGTTGCCCATCTCCAGCTCTGGGGTGGTTTCCTATCATGCTGTAGGCTGTGAGAATGGCACGGTGCATGGGGACAGTGCTCGTGGCATATGGGCCACGTGGAGAGACAGCCGAGAGCCAGCTCAACAGTTGAGTCCTGCGCAATTCTGCAGTCACCCTGAGACCTACAATCTGTCCATATCCCCCTTTTACAGATGAGGAAACTGAGGTTTGTTCCAGGCCACACAGAACAGGAAGTGGTAGGGGCAGAACCAGAGAGTGCAGCCTGAAGCCAGAGGTCTCCCCAGGTAGGACCCGCACCCTTCACCTCAGCAGATACATTAGCAAGAGCACTGCTGTCCATGGAAGGAAGGAGGCTGCCACTGCAGGAACCACACAGCGCCTGAGTGGGCTGTCGCTCTCGGTGCCCCTAAGGTGCTGTGTGCCACGACTGCCTGGTCCGGGGTATGATGCGGCTGCAAACCGGGCCAGTACCACTGCACGTGCCGCCTCCACAGCCTGGCGGTGTTGTTGCAAGAGGGCCACAGCCCAGATTCCAAGCTCCCAAAAGGGGTGCGTTAGCATAGAGAGCGGAGGCGGCAACAGGGGGAGCAGGGAGCGTCCACGCGTCCGCTTTCCCTGTGCCTCCCACCGACTGCAGGGGCTGCGGCCCTGTCCTTCACCCGCTGGGCTGCCTCCAGCTCCCAGTCCGGTGCTCTCTCCCCCCTCCTCCCCCTCTCAGCGCGCACTCTCCTTGTGTTTTAGGGCCACAATTAGCGTTGCCATGGCCACCACTGCTCAGTTGTGGCAGGGCCCAGGGCCCACGCAGCTGGCATCAGGTGACTGTCCGGCCGTCTCTGCCATTGGCTGCCTCATAGGAAAACACAGCCCGGAGACAATTTGAAAACGCGGCTGGCCTTGCCGTGTCGTGGCAGCAGGTGGCCCGGCTGCTGTCCCCCGGAGGCCCATTGTACGACAAACGACTGCTGCCCCAGTGGCACGTGGCCCTCATTGTCCTGAAGTCGCTGTGCTATTGTTTCTGTGCAGCCCACCTACCACCCCTTCGCCTGCTCATAACTCATCCTCTGAGCGACGGTCACGGTGTAGGCCTGGACGATGCCATCTGTCCCCTCAGGCCCTCAGAGACTGTGGGGTAAGGTGGGGGGCAAGGCCTGTGGAACCGACTACTGCTGAAGGTTCTTCCCCACACCTCCATACTCTGCGGATGGCCAGCGTCCCAGAAGCTGGTGGCGCAAGCTGGATGCCAGCTCGGTGACCTGCTGTGGCCCTCCATCGCCCCCACTGCTCCGCTGGACCTGGAGGAGTGGAGGCGACTCCCTGCCGGCGGGTTTCTCAGGATGGGGATCCTGTGAAGCCCCTGAGTGGCCAGAGGGGGCTTATAAAAAACCAGGTTCTTAGACACCAGCATGGAGCCAAATCTCTGGCAGTAGGTGACTCCTGTAGGTAGGACCTGCAGGGTTAAACACTGGAGTCTAAGCCTGGATCCCTTGAGCCACTGCCTTAACCCCCATGGGCCTCAGTTTTTCATTTGTAAAATGAGGGAAATAAGTGTTCCTTTCCCATACATTGTTATGAGAATTCAGTTGGTTATTGCACGTGAAGCACTCTGAATAGCATCTGAGTAACAGTAATTGTAATACAAGCATTTATTTAGCTGTTATTAATGCCTCAGTTAACATCAGCCGGGTACCCAGGGGTCTGGAAGTACACCAAAGCTTCGGACTTGGGGGTCCCATAAACCTGCCCCTGCCACCACCAACTGTTTCCATTTATCAAGCACTTCCTAGATGCCAGATCTTGGGTTCTGTGCTGACCCCATTTCCATATGGAAAAACTGAGTCCCTGGGCAGTCACCTAAATACGAACCCTCTCCCCATGGAGTTAGGGTTACATGAGGTAAGACCCGGGAAGTGCTCAGCACAAGCTGAGCATGTGGTGGAGGCTAAGTAAATGGTGCTGGCCTAATTATCCTCCTCTTTTTTTCCTCTCCTTGTGGAGCCCCATGTAGCTCCCCTTTCCTTTGGCCCTGGTACTCCTGTACCCGCCTGCTCCACACCTGCCTAGCACACCTGTACCCCATTCTCACCTCCTGCCTGGGCCTTTATGGGGCCCCTGCCAACCAGACCCTCTTGCTCTTCCTCACCACCCAGGAGCATCCATCCCTGGAGGACACTTCGCAGTCCCTCTCCTGGCCTCTTACATTAGATGGGGGAGCCAGGCTGGGGGAAAGGCAGCCAGATGCCCCAGTGGCAGCCTGGGGCAGGGACAGCCCAGAGTGGTTTCGCGGGGGCTGGGGCAAAGCACAGGCTTTGATGGGACAGATCTGGGTTCAAGTGCTTGTGACGCAGGATGCGTGACCTTGGGCAATTCACTTAAGGTCCCTGAACCTCAGACCTGGGCTGCCGTGAGGCCCAGAGAGGCCAGTGTGTATTTGACTTTTGGTCCCCATTCTCCCTTCTTGGGGTTGCCGCTCACATTGGGGGTTGGCAGCCAGGCCCCCAGCTCCTGCACTGCCTCAGGCCTCCTGGAGCCGGTCTGCTCCCTCTGTCCCACTCCACACCAGAGTGTCTGCTTCCATGTGCCTGTCAGGTGGTGCAGCCAACCCTGCTGGACTCCCAGGTAGAGCACTGTAGTCGGAGTCCACTGGCATCAAAGCCTGGCTCTCCCTGCCTAGCCTCCCTGGCATTCAGGCCTCTTCACCATGCATTGCAGGGACCAGGGATTAAATGGGAGTTTCTCATCCCCACTGCCTGGCCCTCACACTCCCCTACATAGCATGTGCCCCTCACCACAAGGGCATGTAAAGCCCCTGCAAACCTCCCTCCTTCCAGCACCTGCCATCCCATGGCCCTGTGTGCCTCGCCTCACTTCCTCCCAGCGCTTCTCTTTGGAGAGTGTAACCTACAAGATCCCTGGCACTGTGACACCAGACAGAATCTTAGATTCAGGAAGCACTCTGGCTTCCCAGCCTCAGTTTTCCCACCTGTAAAATGGGCGTGAGTGATGATACTAGCAATAGCAACAGTACCTTGTAGCTGTAGGACTGGCATATGGGTGTGAAGGTGAAGTGGCTTTGTGATTGTCCTGCCATCTGGGAGGATGGGGGAAAAGAGAGAGACTGACTCTATCCTAGGTCAGTCTGTATAGTGGGTTTCTTCCCCCTGGTGGACAATGACAGGCCATTTGCAATTCAGGAGGAAGAGGCAAGGCCCAGCCCCACTGGGCCTTGGGAACACCCAAGATCTCTTCTGGGCCTGTCTCTTCAGTTTCTGGGTGAGGAGAAAATCCAGGCCCCACAAACCCTTGTCACGCATGTCACTGATGTTCACCTGCCTGCCTGGGTCACCTCCAGAGGAGGCTGAGAGGTACCAAAGGTCAAAAGACCAGCTCCTGCTGCCTGCTACTTCTGTTCTCCCTCTGCTGTGATGCTGTCCCACTCTCTCCTTATCTGTGCCTGTCCTTAAGTTTCTCTGTCTCTGTGGCTGGGGTCCCCTGTGACATCAGATGTGCTTCTAAACCTTTCTGGGCCTCAGTTTCCTCATCTGCAGATGGAGTAACAAGGCAGGTGACGCATGCTCAAGAGCTCTTAGCAAATGTTGGTCCTCTGCTCTTCCCTCGTCTCTGACCTGGCCTCTGGGCCCCCCAGTCTCCCAAGGACCTGTCTCCACCCCACCAGCCCACACTTCCCAGGCTGCCCATTGCCACTGCGCCCAGCTTTCTGGGGAGGAGATCCGGGTGCTTGCATTTGCTGCCGCCCCCAAGCCCAGGTGACTTCCTGTGCCTCAGGCTGGGGAGCCCCATGCTCTGACCCCGGAGCAGTGTGTGATGGGCCTTGGGGGATGAAATGTCACTCCCACCTCCTCAGTTCCCTCTCAGTGGATGCCTTTCCTTCTCCCTCGCTGTGCCTTTTAGCATCTCATCATTGCTCTGAGCCCCAGGGAGCCCTCTGGTTGGCCACAGGCCTCCCTCTTCTGACCCCAGCTGGTGTCCCAACAGAGGGCAGACACAGTCCCCCCAGCTCTCCGGGACCCTGAGGATCTGGGGGAAGGTAACCAGGACAGGGACTGAATCCTCTTCTGGGTGCAGGCAGCCCCGGGTTGCCCCTACCACTCTGCTGAAGCAGGGAACCTTGTACCCCCCAGAGGGAGGAGCCAAACCCCCAGGTCCCAACGCAGCACTGGTCCACAGTGGGTGCCTAATAATTACAGATAGGACAAATGAGCAGACACAACCAGCTTAACAGATGCCCTCACCTAACCCCTTGGGGCCAGGCAGGGGTGAGAGGCCTGGCTGTCCCATGCGGACGTGGCTTGGGGTAGTAAGCCTTTCATGTGTGCCCAGCCCTGAGCTAATGCTGCATACACACTTGATCTTGTGGCCCCACTGCCACGCAGGACTAATTGTTACCACCTACCCATTCTCCAAATGAGGACAATGGCCTGGCGGGAACGGGCTACCTAGGGTCACCCGGCCAGGGAGCCGAGGACCCAGATGGCCACCTCGGAAGCACGGGTTGGCTTGTCCCCCTCTGCCCATTCTCCCTGCTTAAAGAAATGTGACCTGTGAATCTAGAAGATCCTGTGCACTCCAACAAGCAGCCACTAGCCATGTGCAGCAACTTAAACTTGAATTCATTAAAATGGTATATATAGATTTGGTTCCTTTGTCCACCCGGAACATTTCAGGTACCCAGTAATCACCCGTGGCCAGTATGGACACATAACGTCTCCATCATGACTGGGAGGCAGTGCCCCCGAACCTTCTGTTCCATCTTGACAGAACATGTTTACATTGCCTTAAAACAACTGGGCATTTGACTTAGACTTGGAAATGTAATCCAGTTTCATGGAATTTTGAATTTTATTATGTTTCACTATGAAAGATTCCCCCATCTGCCACCTGCTGTGCTACCTCCTCCCAATCCCAGCAAGGAAGGTGTAGGCAAGGACGCAGGGAATGCAGGAACCATGTACTAAGGTGACTGTAAAGTTCTGAGCATCACAAGCTGGGCATGGTGGTGCACATGTGTAATCTCAGTGCTTGGGAGACTGAGGCAAGAGGATCACAAGTTTGAGGGCAGCCTGGGTGGGATATATATCAAATTCAAGGCTAGGGTGGACTATATAACCAAGGCCCTGTCGCAAAAACCAAAACAACAGTTTTGAGCATCCCCAGAAGCCGAGGGGATGACCTGCCAGGCCCTTTAGATGAAGAATGAGCCAAGCATCTTTCAGAGTTCCTTCTGATTCAGAGACCTTGGGCTCTGCCGGGAAACCTCCTGGTCACATCTCTAACATTCCATCATCATGGGCAAGCCCCTTTTCCTTTCAGGCCTCAGTTTCCCTACCTATACAGCAGTAGCAACCCCTCAATGCCCCAGGTGAAACTATTTATTCAGTGGTCCCCAGGGTGACTCCTGTCAATGCATCCTTCATAAACCACATGGGAATTTGTCACCAACAGTAAGTCCTTGTTAGTGAGCAGAGAACTTTATGGGCGAAAATAGATCTATGAGGCACTCCAGGGCCCCTTTCTGATCTCAGTGGTTCACTGCTCCCTGACCTCACCACTTCTTTGCAAAGCCCAGCCATGGGCAAATGTTGCCCTATTCACACACACACACCCCCACCTTGAGGGGTGTCATTACCTCCTTTCACAAACAGAAAAACTGAACTTAAGCCAAGTAAACTTGTTAAAACCCAGAGATATAGCAGCCCCAGTCCCTGGGCTGACAGCCCAGGCCTCAGCTTCTCTGTTGGAAACATGGCCAGGGTGGGGCTGCCACTGTGACGTGTGGACTGTGGGTACACCCTGGGTAGGGGACCATGAAGGTGAGCGGTCACCTATGCCAAGGTGCTGGGAGTGACAGTCACATTCTGAAGGGCCAGTGCCCAAGGGAGGGCCCAGACCCAGGTTGGTAAGGCGGCAACGTCCTGGGAAAATCAACAAGGGAATAGCTTGCTCCCCAGTATAGCCCTTTCTCTGAGTGCCTGGTATGTGTTGGCCACCCACAGGTGTTGTTTATGTGCCCATTTATGTGCCTCATCTGAAGCCCTGGGCCCCTGAAATACCACACCCTATGCCCATCCCAGCTAGGGAGCCCAGCTATGGGACTCCCCTTTTCCCTCTGCAGTGTAGCAGCATGACAGTTACCAGCACAGGCTTTGGGGTTGGTCAGACCTGGATTTGAATCCCATTCAGCTGCTCAGCATCTGTGACACTTGTCTGTGGTTGTCTGCTTCTCTGGCCCTCAGTTCGCTCCTCTGTAGAATGGGAGTGCTAAGGGTCACCCCATCTCCCAGGGTGTGGTGGGGATTGGATGAAATAATTCAGGGATGCAACAAGCCAACAGTGGTGGCTCACATTATTGTGACTGTCCTCAATAGACATGGCATGAAGTGGACTCTGTGGGATGGCCCTGTCATTTGCCAGCCCTGGACTGCTGTCTGTGAGGCTGTGTTCAGGCCAGCAGACAAGCTCCCTGCATCCAAGGGGGAAGCTTTCTGATTGACCTGGGAACACCCAGAGGAGAGGCCATGGTTCCTGCTGGCCGTGTGGGTCTGCACTCCCTGGTCTCCCGACAGTGTGTGGGGTGGCCACCTGTCATCCCCATCTCCTAGCAGGCAGCTGAGGCCCACAGAGGTGAAGTGACGTCTGCTAGCCACACGGCATGTCGGTGGCAAGGGGACTGACACCTGGAGCTCTTTTGTCCACTGGCCAGCTTGGCTGAAATAGGCCAAGCCATAGGCAGGAAGGGAAAAGCTTCATCGTGGCCATTTTTAAAGGATCAAAGAATACTGAAAAAGGCTGGGCATGGCACATGCCTATAATCCCAGCACTTTGGGAGGCTGAGGCAGGAGGATCAGAATTTTGAGTTCACCCTGGGCTCAAAATAAAAAAGACCGGGGCTATGGCTCGGTGCTAAGGCCCTGGGTCTAATCCCCAGTGCTCCTAAATCAATCAGTCAGTCAATCAAACAAACAAATGAAACAAAAGGGTCAGGCTGTCAGCTGGCCCTGAGGCAACAGAGACACTGGTCAAATGACCACAGGGGCCCAGGAGAGCAAGCAAGACCACACTGAAATCCACGATAGCCATCCTGCACTAACTGGGAGACCAACCCAACCACTTAAAATGTCTTTAATTTGCAGGTGACTCCACCCTTCAGGACCTCGGAGTCCTCATGCCAGATGGAGGCAAGAACAGGGCCTGTCTCGTGGCTCAGGTCAGTAAACGACAGGTAGGGTAAAGGTACAGTGACTCGGAGTTTGCAGAATGAATAAATTTAACACCCAAAAGCCAGAGTGACCTTTTAAAAGGAACATCAGAATCTGTCACTGTCCTTAAAACTCATCAGGGAAGTAAGGGTCAAGCTCATCACCATGACCTGGCCCTTGGCCATCTCTTTCCCCTTCCTCCTGCCCCCTTCCCTCCCACCCCCTCTGCTTTAGCAAATCTGTCCATCTTTCAGTTCCTCAAACATCTTAAATTCTCACTCATCTTAAGCCTTTGTACATGCTCTTCCTTCTGCCTAGAATCCTGTTGCATGTACTCATTCATAACTGACTCTCAACCTAAATGTTCCCTTACCTAAGACACCCTCCCTGGCCATCCTGCATCCCAGTGGTCCTTCCTGTGTGTGTCCACAGAATACATCATTAGCTATAAAATATTCATACATCTTTCTGCTCTGGGAGGACAAAGACTAGGAAGCCCCTATTTTGTTCAGCAGCCAGCATGGGGCGTCACACTTGTGGGCATTTGTTGGGTGCCAGCTAGAGTAAGAAAGGGAAGAAGACTCCACCAGCCCAGCCCAACCCCAACATATCCGGCCTTCCCCTCCCTCCACTTCCTGTCCAGCTTACACACCACCTCCCCTCAGAAGCCCTTCCAGATCAGTCCAGTGTCTCCCAGTCTTTCCCCCCAGAAGTGGTGGTGTAGTTGGTGTCTACACCCAGCCCAGAGGCCCACTCAGTTTAATCAGGCACCTGTTCTGATCTCTCCAGACCTTCTAGAAGTTCCACAACTGGAGGACAGGGGGGACGTGCATTCACCTGCTTACAAGATCAGACCAAGCCAGTCCTCCGTTTGACAGATATTGGTCCACCCAGGTGAACTGGACCCCACGGCCATTACCCTGTGAGTGTAAAGGGACAGGGAGGTGGGGCGTTTGCTGAGAAGCTCGATGGATGGCTGTGTGGCGTTCACACATGTGTAGATGCTTACGGTTTCCATAGGGATCTTTGCCTACATAGCTGATGTCTGGAGCCCACAGTTACCACCTGTCTTCAGGTTCCTTAGAGGTGATACAGCAGTGGTACAGAGGAGAATGAACATCCATTCGATTTGAATTTGAATCCCATCTCAATCCCTCTGTGGCTGTGCAGTTTGAGACAAGTCACTTCATTGCTTTGTGCCTCAGTTTTCCCACAAGTAAAATGGAATAATAATAATTCCCACCACTGGGGCAGATGCAAGGATAAAATCGGATAACCTGTCAGATGGGGCCCAACGCATGCTCCATTCTCTGATCAGGTTTCTTTGTAACCCCCTACTGAGTTCTCTCCTCCTGCCTCCTACTGTCGCCAGAGGCATCTGCCCAGTCAGATCAGCATGCCAGGACACAGGGACATTTCTGTCCCCACCTAGGCCATCGCCCCCACCCTCATGACCACAAGGAGTTGTCACCACCTTCCTAAGATGTGGTTGGTAAGAAGCTGTTCCATCACCACAAACACAAACTGTTCTTGTTTCCACTCCAACCATTATACAAACAGCCAAAGTGTTTCGGGGTTGGGGGGGTGTTTATTTAGCAAACATGTCTTTTTAGTCATTCACAGGAAAAAGAAAATGATAGGCCATCTCTCTTTCTTGTCCATAAAGTAGCTGAAACACTGAGACGCTGTTTTACCCACCTTGAGTGTGGTAGATATAAAGATACGGCCAGGGTTACCACTCCTGGCAGGACACCACTCTCTGCAGGTCCCCCCAGCTTACAGCTAATGGGTGGAGCTTCCTCATATAGGGGTCACACCATCCCTTCCCTCCACTTATCGTGTGGGGCTCACAAAGAACAAGGCGCCTCCCTGGGTTTCCTCAGATATGTTTTTTATGCAGTATTTTCCCATTCATTCATTCATCTACTCAGTTAATGTTCAGTAAATATCTGTATGCCCAGCACTTCGAACCACAGTTGAGAAAATCAGCATCCACACAGGGGAAGGATCACCACCTCATTTCTTAGGGCAGGGACAAAGATTCCAGGAAGTAAATATCCAGGACAGAATGGTCATTGGGTGAAGGGCCACTGAGCCTCCTGGTCCCAAGAGGCCCAAGAGGCCTCAGTTTCCCAACCTAAGAAAGGACCTGGTTGGACCTGACCTCTAGACAAGTTCCAAATATTGGGGCAGGTGGTCAGTTCCACCACTCCCCTAATGCCTTTGGGCAAATCATATCTGGTCCTCAGTATCCTTTGTCTGTCGGTTGGGACAATTCCAGTACCTGCCTCATGGTTGCTACTGTGACCATGACTTGGGCCAGCACGCTTGCTCAGGAGCTGAGTAGGTGCCTGGCACATAGGTGTCTTATGATTATTTTTCAGCACCTCCAAGGGTGGACTTGTGACTCACCATATGAGCCAAGAAGAACTCTAGCTAAGTCAAGTGAAGCATGAGCCCCGTGTGCCATTGCACAGCTCTGAGTAGGGTCCGGACTGCCCTTGGTCCCCAGACCCAGGACCTCTGCTCTGGGGTCAGTGACCGAGCATAGAGGCTGCCAGCAATTTGCTGTCTCAGCCTGCTACTGACTCCTGACAGCTCCTCAGGGACAGGGCTGCTGCCTCCAGCTGTTGGCCCTGCCCTCCTGCCTGCAGGCATTGAAAGTTAACGGCCAAACTGGGCCCCAGGGGACAGAGTGCCAGGCGGTTGTGCAAAGCAGGCTGCATGAGGGCTGGAGCATTCTCTGGGGACAGTAGGAGGGAGAATGAGAAGCCCATAAACTTCTCCCAGCCTATTACTCAGGGAGAAAAATGTGATTGGAAGCAGAGAGTTGCTGCATAATCATAAAACACCCCCTCCAGGAGAGAGCACTCTGTCCCAAGCTGAGCCGAATGCTTTGCTCCATTGCTGGCGCAGTGCTCCCACCTGACCTGGGAATTGGTTCACTGATGGATTCCCAGTGAGGAAACTGAGGTTCAGAGAACAGCCGTGACTTGTCTGGGATCACATAGCCAGTGGGTGATGGAGCGCTTACTGCCTTCCAGGGGCTCTTCACCAGTGGACATCTCGCTAAGGCATCTGAACTAGCTGGTCCTTTGGTTCCTCATCCACCAGATAGGCACAAGAGTGCCACCCTCATGGGACAGCTTTGGAGGAGCTAGTTGGGATTCATGCTGAGTACCTGGGACAGGAAAAGCAAGTAGTAAAGGGTTCAGGACCCCCTACCAGCTGCAGTTGTTATTATTATTATTATTATCATTATCATTATTATTATTATTGTTTCTCTGCCTTCTGGATATCCCAGCTATTCAGTAAGAAAAGCAGCCCAGAATCCATGCAAGTAGGAAAGGTTCATGCCAGGCAGAGCACCAGACACCCCAAATCCAGTGCCGACAGGGACAGGTTTCTCATCCCTGCCTGCCCCGACCGCACCTCGCCAGCTGGTCAGTGACCTGGGCACACACTGCCAGGCCCCCCAGGAAGCTCTGGGCCTGCCCTGCCCCGATTTCAGAGAGGGAAAACTGGCCAGGGCCCAGACACTTGGTAGGTAGCATGGTGGGCGTTTCCTCAGATACATTTTTTGGGCCTGGATTCACAGATTCTGCCCTCACCCACCCACCCACAGTGCCTCTGTACTCCCCACCTGAAGGTCCTCCACAGACCTGTGTCGCACAGAAAGCTGGACTCTAAAGTAACAAACTGGTACTGGCATCAGTGACCACAGGTTATATGGCTGTGGCTCTGAGTTTTATTTATTTAATCCTCCCAGCAAGTGCCTAAGGGGTGTGTTCTCATCATGTTCCCTTTGCCCCATCTTTTTTTGCAGTAACAGGAATTGAACCCAGGGCCTTTGCACTGAGCTACATCCCCAGCCCTTTTTAATTTTTTATTCTAAGACAGGGCCTTGCTGCTAAGTTGCTTAGGCTAGACTTGAACTTGTGATCTTCCTGCCCTAGTCTTTCAGAGTGCTTGAATTACAGGTGTGTACCACCATACTTGGCTGATGCCCATTTTAAAGATGAGGAAATTGAAGGAAGCTGCCTGACCTGTCCCAAGCTGCACTTTGAACCCACACTTGTCGGACTCTGGGCAACTGTTCTAGCCCTCTGACTCCCCGACCTCCTCTGGGCTTTGAAGAGGCTCTTTTCCATAAGAATAAGAATCCATGTCTTTGAGCACTTGCAGCCAACCCTCAGAGAGGACACTTATTCCAGAGATACTCAGACAGAGGGCAGAGATAGATACACAGGATACTTTCAGCACCTGCTGGTATCTGGGCAGTTTCATAGATAATATCTCATTTAACCCTCAAGAGCTAGCTTTTGTTATTCCCACTACACCAATGAGAGTTCAGAGGAGAAATCGCCCAGGGTCACGCCATTAGCAAGTGGCAGAGCCAGAAATGGTTATTTAGTTGTCATAGCAACTCCGTGCAGTGAGCATACCTTGTATCTCCATTTTACAGACGATGAAAACTAAGGCTCTTTGAGCTTCCACACAGCTAGAGAGGCCGGGATTATATCAGATTCTGAAGAGCCCAGGTTGATAACCCTTATACTGCCCCGCCCCACCCCTATTGTTATTTAAACCCTCTTAGTACTGGAAGGGAGCCCAGAGGACCTTGATCATGTGATGCTGGGAAAAGCCATTTTACTTCTCTGAGCCTCAGTTTCCACAGCTGTACAACAAGGCTTAGCAGAGCAGTTTCTCTGACTGAGGTGAGTGAGAAGGGCACTCACCTGCTATACCTGGGCCCACCTCAGCAAGCCCCGGGCTCTCTGCAAATACCCACTTGAATCTGTGGCCTCCTTTTGAATCTCAGAAGGCAGCTTCCAGGCCACCTGCTCAGAAAGCAGCCTGTCTTTAATTGGGGGCTGCAGACCGCCCCAGCAGGCATCCCTCAGGAGCCGCAGTGGCCCTGGGGCGCCAGACAGCCGCTGGGTCAACAGGGTGGGTCTGAGGTGACAGCCTGCTCTTCCCAGACCAGCCTTGCTCCTTTCCCTGTTCCCTGATCTGGGCTGGGCCCCTCAACCAGACATGGTGCTCACAAGGGAAGGTGGGCCCCTGCAAACCAAGTTAGGCCCCCCTGGGCTCAAGGAAGAAAGGTAGGGATGGGACTCCAAGCCCTTCCTTTTCCCCTTCCCCCTCCCAGTGGCTGTGTATCCTAAGACAAGCCCCTTGAGCTCATAGGCCTATTCCAGCTCTGAGGTTTGAAGACAAAAAGGGTAGGGCTCTGAGGATTCCTCCCAACCCCGCACTTGAACCTTGCTACCTCCTGACTGAAAAAATAATGTACTTTCAATTAGGAAAATAATTTATCTAATTGACTTTGGACCTGTGAGACCTAGAGGAGATCTTATTATGATTCTCTAATTCAACAGCATTACTTACATGATGAGGAAATAAGGCCCAGAGAGGTAAAGCACATGCTGAAAGTCACACAGCTAGGCTCAGAAACCAGTTCTGTCTCACAGCTTTCCATCATCCAGGAAAGATGGAAGGCAGTTTCCCTCCAAAGAGCTTTTCTATTTTGAGGCAGATGGGAGTCGGGGAGTACTTCCTAAGCCCTGTGCTAGAGCCAGCAGAGGAGAAGCAATAGCTGCTGTTGCCACCAGGATGACCAAACAGACTAACCCCAGAGGGGACCTCTTTTGGAAGGGACAAGAAACTACAGGCCTTTAGTGGTCACAGGGTGCCAGGCCACAAGCCCAGACATCCTCAGAGAAACCAACTCTGAAATCAAGACCTTCTAGTTCTGCAAAAAAAATCGCATAAGTGAAGTAATAGTTTCAGAAACCACAAACAGCACATACACACTAGAAGCAATTAAAAATACACAGTTTGTTGTTGTTGAAACCCTCACCTGTATTCCTGTGGAGCGGGGTGATGATTTGGCCCTGAGTTTCTAATAATTCCTGACATTATGGATGAGATGTCACTTTCTATCATCTCCTTGGGGAAAAGACAAGCAGAAAACAAAGCTTTCGTCAGCCACAATGTGGACAGGACAGAAACCCACACTTTTCCCACAATTCAGAAGGGTGGAGCTCAATTAACAGAACAGAGTTCCTGGGCATCACAGGTCACAATCCCAGGCAATTCTACAGGGGTTAAGAGGCAAACGAAAAGAATGGAATGAAATTCCAGGTTCTTTCGAATTGATGGGGGAAGGGCAGAGGGAAGTCTCTAGAACCCAGACGTCAAGATTTAGAAAATGTACCCTTGAAAAAAGGAATGAGATGAATTTGATTCCCTTCCTAGTCATGTTTTCAACTTCACCTCTAGACACTTCGAAAATCCTACAAAATAAGAATAAAAGGGAGGCTTGGTGTGTCATGTATGTTTCTCAGGGACAGCCAAATTCCCACTTGCAAAGGGAATAATCTCTCATGATTCTCGCCCTGGAAATGCCCTCAGAAATGCCACATGTCCTTGCTGGCAAACCAGTCCACCCACCACTACTACTACCATACACCCTCACCACACACACCAACAGCCTTTAAAAAAACAAATCTTTGAACTCCTTAAGTTTCTGAAACTCCAAGCCTGAAAAGAAACAAAAACCCACCAGTCTGATCAGTTCTGCTCCCAAAGTCATTGGGGGGATTTCTGGGAAGAAAAAGGGAGGATCAGAAGGAGACGCCCCCGCAGCCCTGCGCTGGGGTCTCTACCCTGGAAATGCAATTCGGGGCGCTCCCGAGAGAAAAGCGCAAAGCCGAGCCTGCAAGCCGGTACCTGGAGCCGATCTCGCGGGGCCGCCTCGGCTGGCGCTCCGGGGGCGGGTGGGGGTTCCGAAGGCGGCTCCCTCGCGCTCGCCCCTCGCGTTCCGCAATTTGGCCGCCGTCGCAGCTCCAGCCGTTTTTAAATTTCCCTCTCCGGAGCTGTCCAGCTCAGAGCATGCGCAGTCGTCCTGCGGGGGGCTTTCTCCCCAGGGTCAGTTACAGGGCAGGGTCAAGGGGATAGCAGCGGGTGTTTCCCAGCAGCAGCGAGCCTTGCACGCTCCGGGACGCCCCTCTTCAAACTTTGCCAACGGTGGCAGCTACAGCGTGCCCGCCAGCACGCGTTCATTGGCGGTGGGAGGATTTGGGCCAGAAGAATTAAGGCGCAGAAGGACGCCGGGCGCATTAAC
>PVJO010020910.1:0-31075 GCA_004026905.1 Hystrix cristata
TCAGTGGTTGATCCTCAACAAGAACCAAGGGATTTATGGTGAAGGTAGGTTGTCCTATTTAAGCACTTCCTGCTGAGTGAAGCAGTACTTCCTTTTATTTGTCTTAATGGTCTTCTGTTCTTTATCATGTTATTTTTTAATAAGGTGTTTTCATTTGTTCAACAAATATTTATTGAGTGCCTACTATGTGTCAGGCACCACATCAGAGGCTGGTGAAACAAAATTAAATGAGACATGTTCCCTTGTGTTGCATTTTTAAACTGTAAACTATATTCAAGGTAAAATATATCATCTTATAAAGTAATATTTATCATGTACATGATCCTGTTCTAGGAACCATGCCAGGCTATCCCATTAAACTTGATGGACCTGAGAATAGTAAAACTATACACTGTATAATGTATTTATAGTGTATAGCAAGGCAACAAGGTCCCCCGAGAAGTGAAGGCAGGAAAACTGAAAATCATCATGAGTGCACTCAGCACTCATAGACCATTTGCAAACTCCTTGACTATTTTGTGACTCCACTTCTTTAACCATAAAGTGGAGATAATAAGGCCTATTTCTAATATTCCTTAGAGGATACTATAAGGATTAAATAAATAAACGCACATTAATTACTTTGAGATTTTTAAAAACAGTACTAAGTAAATATCAGGTATTGTTGTTTGGTAGCATTACATAAAATCACATTAAAGCCAAAAGCCTACTTAGTTATTCTAATGGTAGTTAAATCCTAAAATGAAAGCAGAGTTAGTCAAGTAACTAAAATCAGGACACACCTTTCCTCAGAACAAGTTAGAAACTAAATTAAAACTGGAATTAGTTGCATCACTGAAAGATGGCTTCTCATATGGGATGGAACTTAGAAGATGTCTAGTTCGTGTCATTGAAGTTGGACTGAAAGCAAGAAAAGGCCTAGCATGGGCCCCATCTGGGTTGACTAATTTTGGTTTTAAAATGAATTTTTATCTGTCTTGCAGTTTTCAAAGAGAAACTCCTAGCTCTCCCTGAAGCTTATACTACCAGAGGACCCACCCCATTCCCAGTGCCAGAAAAGGGACATTTCCACCACCAGCAAATGTGATGTAAGGCAGCTTCTATAATGGAAACATTTCTAAACTCTGAGAGGTCAAGTGTGATGAAATTATTTGTCTGTGATCAAAAACTTAGTTTGTGTTCAAAATGTTCCATTACAAAAGATCCAGGCCCTTGAAGGAGAAAAGTTCTGGCCAAGATACTCAAAGCTGAAGCAGACACTAAACACCAAAGAGAGGAGCTAAACTAATAAAACCTCCATCAGCCTCAATAAAAGTACCTGTAAGTTGAGCAAGAGGAATCAGGAAAGTTTAGTCCCCTTGGCAAGTCTCAGGATGGAAAGCTTCCTGACCAGGGAACTAGGCTCTCACCAGGACCATAGTGCTGTATTTCTTTCTCTTCCTGGTTCTGTGCTGTAGACAAGAGGATGAAAGAGAACAGAGTGCAGTTTCCTTTTTCATCTTATAATTCTTCTAGTTCCCAAAAGAGGAATGAATAGTAGAGTTGGATAAGAAGATTTCTGGCTCCACTCCCAAGAACTCAGCACCATAATGTTGTCTGATGCCAAGCATGGCTGAAAGCTGAATGAGAATCTTCTGGAAGTGTTTCTGACTACAAACTAGAGTGGATTAGGAAAAATATTCGTTACAAAAATATCAAACTTTACCTAGATTTTTAAAACTCCAAAAAGTGTTTTCATAATCCATATTTAGTTAAATGCAAACTGTTTTAAAAAGTGATTTATATATTTGTATAATAAGTGGAAATTACTAGTAATCTTTACTACTAAAGATTTAGTAAAGATGTAGTAGAGATAAAGTAAAAATTTAGTATTAAATATTACTAGTAAAATTATTAGTAATATTTTAGGACTCAAGTAGAGAACCATGTCTGAATCTCAAACTAAGAAGATGCATTTTACTATGGATTATAACCCTGGAGACCTCATTTTTTTTTTTTGTAAAAGGGAATAAATTTGTCTAGAAAGATAAGTCCCTATAATTAAAGTACTGAAGCTAAAGCAAACCCACAAATTCTAGTTTCACAACTTTCTCAGCAATACAATCCAAGGTTTTAAATTACTTGGAATCAAGTTCTTCCTTACACCTAATGTGTATCTATTTTATCTTGGGAGATTAAAAAAATTAAAAGTATGCCATCCCTTGAGAATTAACTCTTCACTTTTATTAAAGCTATAAATCACCAGCCACCAACCACTGACTGAAATTAATACCTTAGTTCCTACGCCGTTTCCACTTAACTTCTAATTCTCTTATACTTACGGGGTGAAAGAAGGTGGTAGAACTCTGCTTTTAGTTTATAAAATATAGTTGTTAAAATTCTCACTCTTGCTCTCTAATTAGATTTTACATACACATTCTCACACACACAGTACCAGGGATTAAATTTTTGAAGTTTTTTGTATACCTGGTATCTTTTACTCCCAACATTTTATTCAATGAAGATTAACATTTATTAAGCACCCACTATGTTTTCTAGGTGTTCTTTTCATCCTAATTGCCTTGCCTTTTCACTTTCATGAGTTTTATTCCACAAACTTTCACTTTTACACCTGCCACAGGAAAGGAGGGTGGGAGGGAAAGAGAGCAAAGGGAGGAAGAAAGGAATGAAGGAAGGAAGAAGGAAGGAAAGAAAAGAGGGAGAGAGGGAAGGAGCGAAGCGGGGAGGGAGGGCGAGAAAGCAAAAAGAAAAATGGTCCAACAGTTAACACCTTGTACAGTTAACATTTTGTGGTTCCTCATCTTTCTCCTCAGGGCTATCACCAGCAATGGAAACTCTCAGTAATCCTACTAGCATATTTAAAATAGAGAAGGTAATTCTAGAGATTCCAGAAATCTTTCCACGCAGTCTAATTTCCACATTTTGCCACTGTTACCCACTAATGCATGTTTAGGATCCTGATGCCCTTGACTTGTATAGATTTTTTAATTGTCCACATACTATCCAGAATGTTGCCCTGTCTCAGCCCCTTAATTCCACAATAATCTCCTAACAGGATAGTTTTGGACCATAGTTGAATTTTTGTTTCATCACTCACTTCTTTCCATTTCAACTTATCCGGGAAGGAAGCAAGTTATTGCCAGGCATGGGAGTGTCCCAGAGTTTGGTGTGAGAGACCTGTTTCCCAATTGTAAAAGATTTTTTTTAGATATACTGTGTGAAAGTTGAGTCTGCACACTATGATTCTCTTTCTAGTTTAGCACCAAGGACTAAATTTTTTTTAGAAGCAAATAGGTTTGTATGGAAACCACCCAACATCTACAGCCATCATGATTATTTTTAGTGGAATAGATCCACATTATCTCATTACCATCATTGCTTAACCATCCAACTAAATAGTTTAACTTCAAGTTTTCCTGGCTGCCATCTCCTTGAATAGACTGGACTATAGCATATTTGAAACAGAATAAGACACTATAGAATAAAACACCTGGAGGACAAGGTGGGCACCTTTCAAACACAATCATGATGAACGTTCTTTTTATATCTAAGATTCCGCTCTCAAAATGTATGTACACTCACAGATTCCTCTCACTCATTTTCTCCATTTTTAATTAGAGTGTCTATAAAATAAAATAGGTTTTAAAGCTTCCTTTATTAAATATAACTGGATCCTCCATTTTAAAAGGGCCACCGTGTAGACTCTTGAAAGTTTAAAGAGTAAAACTACATGTTTTGAATGTCAAGGAAGAAGCGGTTTGTTTCTAACTGATGGAATAGTTACTTCAGGCTAAGTTATTACACATTTCCTTCAGCTACTGGTACTAGGCTTTTATCTATCAGTACTATCAGTTTTGCAAACCTCAGGCCAACAATCACAGAAGCTGAAGGAAGCCCCATCAGAGGAAATCAATCCTAGTCAAGCTAAAGAAACTCACATCTGCATTTCTTCCAAGCTGAATCACAAACAGTCCACACCCATCATGATCCTTCTTCAAATAATTTCTTCATTTACCTGTGTGGCACTTCCTGAAAGTAAGGAATGGGCTTGACTGGATGAGCTATTATCTCATTAGGAGTTGTAAGGGATCCAAACAGACTGGAATGCTTTTCATAAGCTCCCCTCAGTCTCCTCTCTTTTCCTCTACTGTGGCCATCATTTGTAGTGTTTGTCTTTTCTCAGTTTCTGTGTTGCCCAAGACAGATAGATAAGCCCTTTAAATGATTACCACCACTCTGCATTAGCTTTCAAAGCCACTAATAACTTTTCCATGTCTGGCAACTGATGTGTGCTAGAAATGTTGACAGTGTAAAGCGAGAACTAAATCACAGACCAGAACCTCTTCGAACAAATGAAAATTACCCAGAGGTTCTCTGGGAACCCCTCTCCTAGGATTTCATCCACTGTTTTGTTCAAAATATGTGTCAATGGCAAAGTAAGATCTATTTCCATGGTTATTGAATCAGAAGTAATACCAAGAACAGTACCACAGGTATACACACTGGGTTTTTAGTTTCAATATGCTATTTTTAAAAGAACTTTAGCTTTTCTTTCTTCTTTTAGATTATCCAGAAAAAAGTCACATAATTTCTAAATATGATATCCTAAAAGAATTATAAAATTCGATTTTCACTGAGAAGTACAATAAATGCCTCCACCGGGGGAGATCAAAACATAATGCTTTCCCTTCCCCCTGCCACAAGCATTCCTGTCGCCTGAGGCTCATTTATAACAGTGTACCTGGAGGTACAAGGACACAGACGGAATTCTTGCTATGGTACCACAAGGATAGACAGATATTACATTTCAGCTCAGGAGACTAAAAGAAAAAATAAAACTGGAAGTTTTGCTGAATATTTGCTTCATTTCAGGGCACTGCTAAGTTTTCTTTGGCTGGAGGACTGAAAGTCTGCCACTGAACAAACCTGTAGCTTCACTGCAATAACTGTTGTGTCTAACTGTGTCGCGGCAGTGCTGAAGGAACTTGGTCCTCAATTGTTCCATATCGCCTCGGGCTCCTAGAAAGAATGAGGACAAGGAGCAGCTCCCGGTAATGCTATTCTTGCTTGAGTTGATGAGGAGTGAATGTGTGCCCCCTGGAGAGACCTCTCGCTTCCAAGGGACCCCGGACTGAACTAGGAATGCCTACACCGACACAGCAAAGGGAAAATGACAATGTTTGTGCCTGACTACATTCAAAAATTAGGGACTGGAACAGACTGGTTGGGACAGCACAGTAGAGAATGCCATGAATTTCCACTGTTGTCTACTGTCAACAAGTGTGTGACATGTACACGTCAAAGAGCAGCACTCACTCATCTGACTTTTTCAGAACCTACTGTGTGCCTGGCCTTGCTCAAGATGAAGGAAATATAAACGTAGAAATGTAGGAAACAATAAAGTGAATTATGTTGACACAATTCTGAATTGTGAAGGAAATAAACCATAAAGGTAGCACAGAGTAACAGGGCAGAGTGGGGACACACTGCTGACACAGAACAGTCCATATGCAAGTAGTAAAAGCCAGCACAGCAATCGAGGCAGAAGACACAGAGAACACAAAGGCTGATGCTGAAAAACTCATGGCACAGAGGAAAAGGTTAGTTTTCACCTGTGTGCGTGTTTTTAATGGTTCTATAATAGATAGCCAGAAATAAAGTAACAACATACATAATTAACAAGTATAGGTTAACTAAATGTGTTTACTTTTCAAATAAATCTATTATTTCAGACATTTTCTGGAAATAAGAGCACTTTATAATTCTTGTTTCAGTGGGTACCTAATACTTGGTATATTTTCTTTCCTTTGGATATTCAGAAAAATGCTGCAATTTTGCCTCAGAGGCCTGCATTTTTATATTCGATTTAGATTATTTTCTCAATTATTTTCTCTGAAAGCATGCTGGTAAGCCATCTACAGACATGTACTGTCGAATTCTTTGTGACTCCATCTTTCTTAGAGAAGTCTTCCCACGCAACACTTTGATTTTAATTTGAGCAGACCCACATATGGGCACAAACCAGTTCCCTTGGAAACAGAGCAGACTGTGCCCAGGATTTAACCAAAATCCCACAGGAATCCACCAATCTAGGACTCTAATTTAGCAGAATTTATTCTGCAGCTTGACATAGGGAAGCCTGTGGAAAGCCCACCTTGACTTTATGTTGGAGCAAAGCACTGTCTAAGACTGGCAAGCTCAGCACTGCATTACCTGGACTTGGAATCCTGAGCTAGCATCCCCTTTAAAAATCAGCATCAGTTGAGCTTAGTTTATGCGCAAAATCAAACAGGCTTCCTTCTGCCTGATTGATTTTGATTTTTCAATACATAATAACAAATGATGGGCAATCAATTGGATCACTGCACAGAAAATCTAATTTGATCATTCAGATCACATCTAGTGACTTTATTCATTTAATCACCAGACAGGATCAACCACAAAGAATTTTGGTTTGTCTTATAAACTTCTAAACAGAAATCTGATTAGAAACAGTCAACTTATGGTACATATAAATATATATGATGAATAAAACAAATTTATAACAAAACCATTTCAGAAATCTATTTTTCTCATCGAGTCACTGAAAAAGAATAACCTGTAATACATTTTAACTCCCTCGTGCTTATACTTGCTCACCATACTTTTTATTTCTGAAAAGTTTTATGTAAACTGCAATTTCGTGAACCAAAGTGTATTTTGGTATTTTGGTATTAGTTCAATTATGATTCTGTTTATAATTGACAAAGTCCCCTCAAACATGCCTCTAGTATAGAGCTGGAATTTCTTACAACAGCTTTGCTTAAAAGTGAGGTTTTGTTGCATTCTGTGTTTCCCAGTAAACCTAAATTTGTGGCCAGATTCATTCACGAAAACACACACACACACACACAGAGGAAAGTTGTGTCTGTTTTAAAAACGGAGGGGGACAGCAATTTATTTTTTCCTAATCAAATAAGTGGGAACCAGAGGGGTGAAAAATGTAAACATGAGTTCTCTAGCACGCTTATTTTTCTTTGTGAGTTTGACTGCGACTTGAGTGAATATGTTCATGTGCACCACTAGTTAAGAGAGCATTTTTGTTAAATGGCTCTGTCAAGTAAATATGATGTACGGCCCTCTTTCTCTCACCCATAATCTTCATGCCCACCTAAATCTTCCTGACAAACCATTTCCATGTTACCTGCAGCTTTGTCAAATCACCCAGAAGTCGGTCCTACTCCCTTCTCCCACCTTTTTGACAGTCTGCCTCTTGTCTTGCATGAAGAAACATTTTGTTCTTTTATATCAGAAAGATCAATGATTTCTTTGAAGAAAAACAGTATTTGATATTCACATACATATAAGAAAACTGTATGCATAGCTTCATTTAAGTTTACTAAGTTCACAGAAAGGAAATAGATTCAGAAGACATACGAAACTTTAAAAAATCAACACCATTAACAACACTTAATGAGTACATTCTAACGTGAATGAATAGAAAAAGATGCACGGTTTTAGTCACTGAAAATGTGACCTGTAAGAAATGAGGAGACCGGTTTCTAACTGCATTTTGCATATCTGATTTAAATTCAGTGTTCTCCTCCCCCTCACACTTTCTGAAGAGATCTCTGTGACCCTTAACTGTCTGCAGTGTACCAAAGGAGACTTTAAAAATTGCTGCAGCTACATACAACCCCACCTTCCTACAGTTTTACAGAATCAGAATCTACCAGAAATTTAAAAATGTATATTCTAAAATACTCATTGCAAAAGTGTCATGATTATACTTTAATTCGGTCAACTTATGAAACTACCATCAGCAGTGCCTTTAAATCAATATATTAAAATTCAATTTTTCTACATAATTTAGTTCAGAGTTGAAAAAGAACAAAAATACATTTGAAACCACTGACATTTTTGTTGTTTTCTTCCAAATTAAAATGAATGAAACTAGAAAGTCTTAGTAAAATTTTCTCAAAGGATTAAAAAAAGAAATTTACTATTCTGAGTGTAGGTTGGATTTTTTAAAATGGTTGAGTTATAAACCAAAACTCCTAAAAATAGGAGTTTATGGTGGAAATGACAGCATTTTAACTCTAAAGGCATGAGTGGTGTCCTTTTACATATGTCTAAATCAAACACAGAAAAAAGTGATGTGCTGCCAGGATGTTCCGTGTACTTTCCTTTAATTGCCATATATAGTTAATAGCCTGGACATTTTTTAAAAGAAAATAAATTACAAAGTTGCAAGCAAGTCAATTACACAATATCTTACCATGCAACATATCAAAAACAACGAATTTAATCATTCTGTGGTCTGGGTTGAATTCAACACTAAAATCTTTTTATTGAACTCCATAACAACAAAGAATTTCAAACATACAGATGATCATCTTTGAAGTTGGCTAGAACCCTGACCATACTATGATTGTCTGATACTGAAAAAGGACAAAGTGCAGAATACAGTATTCCAAACAGGATTTGGGCTGATCTGCGAAACTCGAGAAAAGTACTGTGAAGGAATTACAGATACAGAATGACGGGATAGGTCATTTGATCTTGCTTCTGAGACTGAATTTAAAAACCTCTGTTTCAGATTAAACAGCACTTCATAGCTTTCCTTTTTCTTTTTTTCCTTAAACATAAAAATACTTTTACAAATTAAAAGAAACAAACAAGATTGGAAGTAATAGAATTATGTAGTATGTATGTTTTCTACATAGGTTCAGAAAGTTCTTGCAATTGGAATAACCCATATTTACTCAAATACTGACACTAGCATCAAATCAAACTGGGAACACATAGACCAATGTGTGTGAGACCAATGAAAGCAGCGGTCTACCCTGTAATATATCTTAAAACAAAGAAAAAAAAAAGGCCTCACAATTTTAGAAATCAAGCTTCCTATTAGCCAAAATACATAGTTTAAGCAATCAACATTTTATGGCTTTCATCATTTTCAAATATACTGCACAAAATTATGGAGAGTATTTTTACTATATACTGTATTTGACATTAAAAAATAGGAAGGACTGAATCAACAGTACTGACTGTAGTTTTAGCTTACATTATTGATAACTATATGAAATAAATTCAGATTATGTTTATATCATTTTGATAAAAACCTTGAATCATATAGGTTCCACCATTTATTATAAAAGTTTTTTCTAAATTCGTCTGCATTTTGATGTTATTGTAATGTATTTATTTATGGCATAGAACATTTTTGTTGTATTTTCCTATGTAGTTTAGGATATGCAAAATTAAACAGAATTATACTTTTGTTCACAAAATAATTTTACATCCTAGTCTTCAATAATAGTCAAAGTACTAACTGCTAATCATTGAAAATTCGTTTTTATTTCAAGAAATTAGTTACAAATAAGGAACTGTTTAATAGTAGGTACAGAATAAGTACTTAAATAAGTAATTTTAGAGGTTGTTTTACATATAGACTATTATAGCAAGTGAAAGATGGAGTGAAAATACAATAGTGTTACCTTCATTTTGAAATGTATGAGAATTTTTCAAATAAATTTAAAATATGTTATTTCATGAAGCAAAACAAACGTACATCAAATTTCATACACAACATTGAAGGAGGAGTTATCTATCAATTTAAAAATCTAACCCTGGCTTAACAAAACTGGTAAAAGTTTGTTCTTAACAACTTTGGAAATATACCATTTCTGCTTTAAATTTATTTATATTATATAGGAGCTTAGTTTTCAACTATTTTCACTATTGGTCATTCTCTTACAATTAACATTTAACTCATAAAGTTTGAACAAACAAACAAAAAAACACAACTATTTGTAATGAGTTAAATTCGTTGTACAGTACCTGAAATTGTTTTTGAAACTGAAATTCTCAGCGATTAGCAAGTCATTCTAATACTAATCCCTTTGGTTAAGTCTAGTCAAAACTCCAGAGCAAAATAAACAAACAAAAATACACGTAAAAGATACTACAGTACCCGTCGTTAACGCGGCTGGAAGTCCAGAGAAATCTTGAGACCCGAGCAGGAAACAGAGTGGTGCTGGCACCTAGTGGAGGAAGCCAGTAGGACACTTGTCCACCTTGGCTCTCACAGCCATGTTGGGAAAAGAACACGTTTTATTTTAGTCCATGCTTTCTATCACACATATTTGAAAGAAAGGTAAATAGAAAGTATCTGGAATAATTCATCCTAACTACGCAGCCAAATGTTATGATTGTAATTTTCTGCAAGGACAGAAAGAAAATTTGGAAGGTTGGATGTGGTAGAGAGGAACAAGACCAGCTGTGGGAAAAAAATATAACCTAGTAAATATAGGATTATGCAACTTTCTTTTCTTTCAATATGTTCTGCCAAACCTGGTCACACTAGTCTATTTTCCATTAAGTGAATAATTTCTATCAAATCAATGACAGGTTGTTTGCGTCTGTCTGTGTTTGGGACATAAATCACCAAACAGTACTTACACTACTAAGCACTAAATTTGTAGTTTTCAAATGCATAAATATTATGCAAGGTGGTTATTTTTCCTTTATGATATTTTTTAGTTGGAGGACAAATTTAGATTTGGAGCCTATCTCCATTCCAACCCCATCTTTTGGGACTGGAAAGGTATGGTTCTGACGGAGCGCTTCTGCCTGAGAAGGCAGTAAGTCTACAACTTGGCATGAGCAACACAGGGAGGATTACTGCTACTTTCCAGGGAGAACCATCCGTCAGTCAAGTCCACCAAATAAACTCTATAGTCTCCTTCAACTGTGAAAACACGATTTCCTCTGTTATATAGACACTGGATTTTAGTTCACTGAAATATATCTATCCTTTTGTTTCTTGGTGTTCCTGGAATGGTTAGAAATTATTTTCTGATGAAGACACAGAAGGATCAATACACTAACATCAAATCAAAACTTATCTTGTGGTAAGTTAGAAGTAATGTTTTCCTTTACTGAATACCAACGTAAGTAGTCAAACTGCAAGTGTACTATTATTTACTCCAGGTTTGCATTATTTTACCACGCACTTCTATTATTCTAGACAGCTGGCTTAAATTTTAGCTAATACACTAGCAGAGAGTTTTATATACACAAACAAAAATTCTGGTCTAATTCCCCTTCAGTCGCATCAAAGCCACAATCCCAGGCTGACCTCTGTACTTCTTCAGGTGACCTTAATGAAAAGTGGCCAGATGTGGCACTCTGCCCCTGGTGGGCCAGGCCCTAAAAGCGTCCACAGGAAGGGCCTCTGCCCAGAATCTATACAAAGTGGAGGCAGGGCCTATTGAGAATGGGGGAAAGTACGCATGCGGCCAGTAGAAGGAAAGAGCAACTGTCACACAGAGTTTAAAGAAACCATGGTGGGAGCCCAGCAGAAAGCAATGCCTTCAGCATGGCTGGGGGGGATGGGTGTCAAGGAAGATGGCCTGAAGACAGGAGCTAGATCTTGAAAGGTTTCGGGACTTAAGTAAACTATGTTGGGAGAAGAGCAAACTGGCACAAAGAAACTTTGCAGATGGTGCCCTACCTTCCCCCTTGGGCAGACAGTCTGAGGAGACAATCTGCCCCACAGTCTTCTGTCTGGGAAGAGTAGGGCTCCCAAGTATGAACAAATGACTATGACTGCTCTATTTCATACACTAAAAAAACCAGTGCATATTTGTAAAGTATTTCTAAGCCCGCAGAATTTACACGTGGCCTCATTAGCAAAGACAAATTCCATGTTTTTTCCCTTTTTCCTGGCCTGGCCCATCTCTTCTGCTTTTATCCAGTACAATGAACATTACTTCAGAAACCAAATCAACAAAGTACAGAATGAAGACTGAGTGCCCTAAAATTGGCCCAGCATCTGCAGCTGGTTAATCCTATCATTGTTTATCCTTATAATGTGAATTCATTCTTATTGTCAAGCTGAAGTATATGTAATCAAAATATACAGTGAATATTTAAATTAAAAATCATCACAGTGAAAGACAAATTGCCATTAACCTACCTCAAAATACCCCACCCCAACTTTGAACACACTTATCCCACCATTCTTGCCACTTTCTGAAGCAGTTCTGGAAGTCCTCTTTAGTGTCTTTATGAAGTGTGATAAAAAATACAGTGAACACTGCTGCCAAGTGCCAGCCAACAGAAAATCAGATTCATAAAACATGATGGATTTTTTATGTCCATATCCACTTTATTCACCAGATCTGGTGCCATGTGACCCCTGGCTCTTACCTGAAGTCAAAATCATTGTGAAAGGTGAACACTGTGAACTGATTCAGAACTTTGAGGCAGCCACAACAGTGCAAACACACACTCACAAAGGAAGACTTCCAGAGCTGCTTCAGAAAGTGGCAAGAAGGTAAGTGTGTTTGATGCCAGGGAGAGTATTCTGATGGGATTGAAGCATTTTGTCTTTTACCGTAATAGAATTTAAAAAATTTAAATATGCTCCATATTTTTCAATCATACTTCATATTATGCTTTATCTTCATTTTGTCCTGCATAATACCCTGGTTGCTAACAACATGCTGAATCATGTTTGTTTCTCCATTTCTCTAGGAGGGCCCTTACCAGTCAACCTTCTCGAGATGACCAAAACCCAAACCCAAAACAAAACAAAAACCTTCTTTCCCTTGATGCAGGTTATTATCTTTAGGTCTTTACTTGTGAGTATAGGAAGAGGTGGTTGCCTTTCTTCACCTAAAATTCTTCTGTAATTGGGTAGTGAAAAAAGTTAGGTTCATTTAATGAGGAAACTGGGACAATGAAGTGAAAAATATTATTGATATAATGTGCTCCATCGACAGACCTCATTTTTGGTCTGATTAAAAGAGATGTGAACCATCTGATTCAGAAAACCATACTCTGGGTATATAAACACAAGAATCGAGAGCAGAGACTTGGAGAGATATCTGTACACCCTGTTCATAATAACAATATTCACCACAGCCAAGAGGTAGAAGTAACCCAAGTATCCATCAACAGATGAATAGATAAACAAAATGTGATATATGCCTACAATGGAATGCTATATTTAGCCTTAAAAAGGAAGGAAGTTTGGACACATGCTCCAATATGGATGAACTCTGAGAGCATTAAACTAAATGGAATAAACCAGTCACAAAAGGATAAATGTTGCATTGTTCCACCTATATTTAATACCTACCTAGAAGACTCAAATTCAGAGACAAAAAAAAAATAGAATAGTGGCTGTGGGGAAGGGGAAATGGAGAATTAATTCTTAATGGATACAGAATTTCAGCTCTGCAAGATGAACAGCATTCTGGAGACAGATGACAGTGAGGGTTGTAAGACAATGTGAGTACACCTAACTACCACTGACCTGTACATTTTAAAATGGTTAAGAAGTAAATTTTATGTTATATGCTTTTTACCCCATAAAAACCTAACATTATTCAATAAAGAAAAAAGTTGAAAATGTTTCACCATTCAAAATTTAGAGTAGTAGTCAGAACATATGAACACACACAAGCTGGCTTTCTGGCGCACCTTTGGCATAAATGATGCACGTGCTTCTGGTAGCACATAACAAAGGAATCAAGGATATTGTTAGTAGAAAAATACTAGAGTCAAGATAAGCTAAAAGATGATATTATCAATGACTTATAAATATTAAACAATATATGAAAGAAGTTTACAAATGCAAATTTATTTCATTTCCATATTGTACTACTATCGTAAAAAAGTTTGTTCTTAAAATATAGTGTTAAAGGCTTCCTATTGTCAGCCATCTCACAAACCACAAGTACATTCAAGGATTACATCCTCTTGTTTCTAAAAAATTTCTATATTTACTAGTCAATAGGTACCCTCATTATAGGAGAAAGAAACTGTATATGGTTACTTTAAATATAATTAAATTTAATTAAGTATATAATAAACTCATATTTGATCAACTATTAATACCAATTAATATATAATGCTGTAGGTAAGTAATAGCAATAGTAATTCCAACAACAGCTTACTGTTTGTGTTTTAAAATCTTTCCATGAAATTAACACACACCCATAAACTTCTATTTTATATGTACATCTGCCTGCCTGGTACAATTAGAATTGGAAGGAAGAATTAAGAAAATCCTGTGCAGGTGAAACTTTTATTCCATAAATCATTATTTTAAATATGTCATCACAATTCTCAGTGGCCACTTAATGAGAATTCAAGTAACAGTGGGTTTTGCTCAACAACTGTCCAGCCTAGAAGGCCAATGAAAGACGGCCACCTCTACAATCTTAATAACAGCCTCTAGGCTGTCAGCATGTCATGGCGGGACCATGAAATCTAACTTGACAGATCAGGGAAGTGAGTTATTAATGCAACCAATCTGTGGCCAGAGCATCTTTCAGTATTTTACGTGTTCATTTGACACATTATTACATTTTTTTCAACTCATCTTGAGCAGTCCTACTTTAGAAACTATTTCTCTTAATAATAATGTTTAACGCTGAGAATTTACTTTATTCAGTATCCTCCAATTCGCTTTGCCCTATGTGACAGCAAACATTTAAAAAAATTATTTAGTACTTTGGTCTTGGGCAGTTTTAACTCTAGTATTTTGAATCAGTCTGTAAGTGATAATAAAATGCACAAAGGAATGAGAAAGAGAATCCGGTTACATCTACCTGTGCAGTTCAGCTGCACACCAAGTAACAATAAACAGGCATTCTTAAGTCACAGCATTTCACTGGAAATGGGGCAGAACCTGTGTATTTTAACAACTTTTTACAACTAGTAACCACTACAGCATTTATTTTACTTTTTAAAAGAAAACCAGAGAAGGTTCATAATTTAAACTAAAGGGTCTTTCAGCCTTGAAGACAAAAAGCATTTCTGCTCAGCACCTGAACAACAACGTGGGGTGTGTGCAGGTGAATTAAGAGGACCCGACTCCAAGATAGTTTGTCTTTGCCGATCCGAAGCGTCTGACTCCTTTCCAGCCCTGCAATCATTTATTATCCAATAAAGAAAGCCTGGATTTTTGCTTCACAAACACAGTGGTGGTCCTCAGCTTATGATTACCATGTCTGCTCTGAATGCATGACATAGACTGTTACAAAATAGTCTCTCTCAGATACAGACACACAGCTCCAATGATATTTTAGGTCTGATTTGCTTCTATGTCACACAACCAGAGTTTTAGGCAGCTGCACACCTTTGCTATCTCCATTGTAACACTCTAAACACATTTTAGGAGGTACTTTATACTAAATGGTATATATCTGAACTTATATGGCAAAGGGATCTCAGGTTTTATTGACTTAGTAACCTGATAGTCATTTTTTTCTCTTAGAAGGGACTGTTTTTAAGACTTAGAAGCATTGCACCCAAAACACATTTTAGGCATTACTCTAGTCTAAATGATATGTATATGGAAATAAAGAGTAAATACTTCACAGGGAATGTTGGGTTAGTAATTAGATATTTCTTTTTCCTCTAGAAGGGCTGTCATTATTCCAAAATATGAGTGTTTTACAAGAACACTGAAAATATATAGCATTAATAAGAAGGGTTTTTAGCTCAAATGGAAGGCTAGACGTGTCAGCTTCGAAGTCCTAGTTACTCACTGTGTAACTATGATTCCAAATCTATATCATGTACATATTCAATGGCAAACACAACCAGAAGTGCTGCCTCATATATGACACACCCAGGAGTGCAGAATATGTACAAAAGTGAAAGGCTACAGTTTTAAAAATCTGTCATTCTAATTACACAGGCTAATAATAGCATAAGCCAGAAAACAATATATATTTGGTAAGTTAGTACATACATTTATATGTTCCCTAGAAATACATGGCAGCATGAGTTTCGATGCTAAATTAGGATAAAAGTGGATTTGGCTATGCTTGCCATCCTCGGCAGGGATAAATTACAAATATACCATATCTATGTTACAAATATAACACAGATAGATTGACACAACTGATGAGTTCACATTCAATGAAAGCTTCAGGTAGTCATACAGAGAAGAGGTAGAAAAATTAATTAAAAATTATTTAATAAAAAACTGCTTGAACATAATGGAGATAAGTAGCCACCCAGTAGAACATCGTAAAATAATCAACATTGGAAAGCAGAGTAAAGTTCCTCTGGGGTACCAGACAGTGATGAAAAGTGTGTCTTTCTAATACTCTAGATCTAAAGTTACACTGCCAAACGCGTCGGCCACTACCATGAGTGGCAATTGAACACCTGAAGTATGGCCCGAAATGTGACTAACCTGAACTGAGACGTGTTATAGGCATAAAATACACACTGATTTCAAAAACTTACTAGTAAAAACAATGTAAAAGAGCTCATTCATATTTTAACTGATTACAAATTATGTTAATATTTTGAATTGACTCTGTTAAATAAAATGTATTATTAAAATGAATAATAAATTCACCTGTTTTTACTTTTTTAATGTGACTATTTAACAATTTAAACTTATAAAGGTGGTTTGCATTATATTTCTATTGAACAACATTTGGTCTAAAGGATAAAATCACAGAAGTTGCAAATTGAGTGGGAAATTAAAAGTCCTGCAGTCTAATGCCCTACATTTTTGACAAACAGGAAAAGTGAGGAGTAGATTACTTGATTGATGGTCTCTGGGTAAGCTCAGATTTAGGAGTAGACACTCTTAGAGTTCAGGGTCTGATTATCAGCCCAATTTTCCTTCCTACAAAATATCGAGGAGAGACAATGATTTGTCTCCAGCATCACACTTAAAAGTACTATCCTTGGGGGCAGTATTAAAACTCTTTTAGTGATGTAATATAACAACCTTTCATCTTGATTTACAGGCACCTATGCAATCATCTTTATTCTCCTCTTGGCCTTGGTGAAGGACACTTATCCCTGGACATGCCTTTTATATACTGTGAAAATTGTATCTATCTCAATGAAGGTTTTTCATTCTCCTTTTTAATTAGTGAATATTAATTATATGGAATATTGGGTTTCATTTTGGCATTGTCATACATGTACGTAACAATTTGATCATATCTGATTATCCCTTAATCCTCCCTCCCTTTTCCCCTGACCCTTTATCTTCTCTAATTCTCTCCCTTCTAACTTTATGCTATCTTTTCTCCCTAGATTTAATACATAAGAGAACATGTCGGATTTGTCTTTCTCAGTCTGGCTTATTTTGTTTAATGTGATCATCTCCAGTTCTATCTGTTTTCCTGCAAGTGACATGCTTTCACTCTTCTTTATACTGAATGCTATGCCAATATGTCTATAAATCACATTTTCATTATTCATTCACCTGTCGATGGGTATCCAGATTGATTTCATAATTTGGCTGTTGTGAATTGGTAAATTGGGCACGCAGGTATTTGGTAGTATGTTGACTAGTTCCTTCAGGCATATATGGAGGAGTGCTACAGAATTCATGTCACAGGTAAGTTATTTAGAAAGTGAACACATTTATAAACCAATTCCCAACTGCTCATATTAACAGATGAACAGATTTAAAATGCCACATATATACCAAGGAATAATTTTCAACCATAAAAAGGATGAAATCTTGTCATTTGCAGCAACATGGCTAGAAACTGAGACCATTATTTTAAGTGAAACAAGCCAGGCACAAGTCAGTTTGAAAGAAATCTTAAATTTGTGCTTAAAACACAAAAAGGATTAGGTCATCTTCATATAAGCTCCAGTTTTCTTTCTCAGGAATTGTACACCCTCTACTCTTCTCCCTCTCCTCCCTCATCCTCACCCCTGCCTGGTCCTACATCTACTCAAAGGGCTTCTTTCAACAGTCATTTCCGTATCTATGGGATAACTTTTTCTTTAGTAGGACAATTTTTACTTTTAATTTTTATTGTAATTAACATGATATAGGGTTTAAATTCATATTAATGTCCACTTCTAGATTTTATTTTCTAAGAGTCTAAAGTTGACTTGAGACACTAACGAGCAAGCACTCTATCAGTTTGCAACATCCCCAGCCCCAGCACACTAAACAGAAAGCAGAACAGATTCAAGTTGCTCCTCCCTCACGCTGACACTGAGAATATCAGCTTTCAACAAGGGCTGAAGTGTTTTCTAAGTGGCATATTAGACAGCATTAGGTTTTTAAAATGTTTGGTGGGATGGGGAGCAGGGTTTCTGGACCCATTCTGTATCCAATATGTAGAGAGAAACTCTGGGTTAAACACAGTTACATGGCTTTCTTTTCTAAAAGTTTGATATGCTATTGTATAATCTGAAATCTTCAGGTGGGCAAAGTTCTCTAAAACTATTTAGACCATG
Organism: Hystrix cristata; assembly: GCA_004026905.1. Lineage (NCBI taxonomy): Eukaryota > Metazoa > Chordata > Mammalia > Rodentia > Hystricidae > Hystrix > Hystrix cristata. The sequence goes on from PVJO010020910.1 coordinate 18,238, forward strand.
TAAATCCTGTTCTCACAGAGCATTTTGAGATGTTGGTACCCATAGGACACATTGGGGAAACACTGAACCATGACATTAGTTGCAAAGATACTAACATATCACCTTTCACTGTTATATTATCGCTGAATAGCACCACTCATTTCATTTAGTCATTTACCCAATAAACTTTTATTAGCTTGCTGTGAACTCAGTTGCACTCCCCTCCCCAGTTCACTGGTTGAAATCTCAACCCCCACAGATCTCTCTGAAGCCCATGTGAGGATACAAGAAAGTGGCCATCTGCCACAAGAAAGAGATCCCACCAGAAATAAACTCGGCCAGCACCTTCATCTTGCATTTCCAGCCTCCAGAATTAGAAGAAAATAAATTTCTGTTGTTTAAGCCATCTAGTTCCTGATAGTTCGTTATGGCAGTCCTAGCAGCCTAATTCACAGTCTCTACTACGTTTTAGAAGATGCAATGGTGAAGAGATAGATGGCCCCTGGCCACAAGCAGTTTGCCTTCTAGATCAAAGGCAGCGTGTGAAACACTTAGTAACCCTCCTGTATTAGGGTGATCAGTCACTTGGTTTAGGATCAGAAGCTCCTTGCCCTACATCCTAATCTCCAATTTGTATTCTCATTACAGAAGATACACAAATTATTTGTTTCTCATTTCTTATTTGAACAAATGGACCAGTTAGATCTCTTACCTCTCCCACTTTTAGTAAAATTCTGGATACTCAAGAAACCACGTCTGAGTCCTTCCACCCTCAACATGGTGGAAAGCTACTCCAGTGAAGCAGTGAAGAACACAAACTCCATCTCCTTTCTACAACTGCACTCCTCCATCTTCTCAGCTCCAGCTGCAAAATCAACACTGTGAGCAGCTTCTGCCATTCAAATCAGAAGGAAAGAAAAGCCAATCTGGAGTTGATCCTATTTACCATACACCACAGAAAGCAGCCTTCCCTATCTGTCTCAGAGACAAGGGTGTGCAAGGTGACCAAGCCACACACCATCCTGCCTCTTCTAAAATCACACAAAAAAGCAACAGTTTGATTTCTCTCTTGAAAGTACAAGAAAATGGTAACTTATCAAGGCAAATAGCCTATTTTAAAGCAACCCCTAATTCTGTTTACAAATAGGATTTAAGCAAAACAATATTTTAAATAGAGAATATTGAAAAATAAGCCACAGAATTGTGGAACTCTTGACATTATTTTGACTACATTTTCTAGAGCACAGACTCAGAATTATCGTCAAGTTTTGTGTCTCAAAAGCTGAACACATACAAAACAATGTGCAGACCCTGCTGAGTATGCTAGTGATGGTGCTGGAGCAAATCAAGGAAACGGCTTTCTTATCAACACACCTGTCCATTTGAGAAAGCTATTTCTTCTAAATATTTGTGCAAGGAACATATTTTGGTACAAAGATATTTTTGCAAAAATATCAACAAAACAAAAAATTTAAATACTAAGATAATGTAATTACTAAGATGATCTAGTGTAGACCTGGTTGTGCAACCTTGAAAAATTCACATATTTGTGCTGAACTTCAGTTTCGTAAACTAAGAAAAAGATTATTAGCGGTATAACATATCTCTGAATACCATGAATGAATTTAAAAAAACTATTCCTTGGAATTCAATCTGTAACTCTATCTTTAAGCCCATTACCTGCATACATTGTATCTTGCAAATTCTACATCTTAGATAATCATAATATGCTATGAAAATAGGCTAGTTCTACTTAAATTTTAACAATTGCAGAAATAGATGGTGGTTTTTATTTAAATAGCAAGAAAAAGCAAAACATTAGCAACTGCACACTGATATTTTCTACGTAGAAATCGAGATAAGGACTATGGTCAGGAAAAAATAAGCCTGTGATTTGTATAAATAAACTCACTATTTTGATTGTATAAACACTGTTAAATATATTTTTGCATATGACTGTGGAATGGGAGATGAGATATTGGTTAAGAAATACATAATTTCATTTAGGAAAAACAAATTTCAAGAAATCTACTGTATAGCAAGGTGACACAGTTAATAACAGCATCCTGCATTCTCGAAAATATAGAGGTGGATGCTACGTATTCTTGTCACAAAACATGGTGACTGTGAGGCGATGCACTTGCTAATTAGCTAGATTTGACCATTCTACTCATATATATATATACACATAGTACTTGAAGATATGTGTTGTACATGATCACATGATCAAGACATACAATGTCATCTGTCAATTTAATTAATCATTTTGCTTTGGGATTGGGTAAGAACTAGGCTTGGTACCAATACAGAGTAAAATTTTGTCATTTAAAACGTATGTATTGATCTTCATCTCTGTTCTGCATTGGGCACGCTGAGGAACCAGAGGTCTGTGGGACTGGGCCCCTGTGCTTGAACACCCATTACCTGCATACATTAAAGCCCTGCAAGTGGGGCTCAGAGCTCCCAGACAGACCTGCTCTGGAGTTCTGAGCAGGTCGCCAAGAAGAAAACATTTGGCTTTCCAGATGAGTGATAACTGTTAGGCAACTCCACCCGGCTCAGCAATTCCTTATCAACGAAGCAGATGAATTTGGGTTTTTAAGGATGATGATGGTAGAAGCACAAACAAATCCATGTATTGCAGAAATAAACCTCCTGCAGTGACAGACATTGGTCCGTGCTGTCTACCTCCCTGTCTCTGACATTAATTTAGAGTCAAATGTTGTGGTAAAGCAGAGTCGACCACCATGAGTTCACAATGAGGATGAGAAAAGGATGCCTGCCGAAGTCTGTTTGGATGCTGACTCTGCCTCTTAACACTGTACTGTTCAGAAGAATGCCTGACACTTTTTAAACATAATTTTATTTTCAGATTGTCTTACTTTTTGAGAAAAATATGATGCCTGGGATTATTTGTTTATAACTGTTGCCAGGATTTGAAAAACAGTTCAACCTAAGCCAAAGCCCACCTCAGCCCAAACATTTAGATTTCACAGACCAGTAATTGTTTAAATAGAGGAATAACATAGGGCTACCAACTTTTTATTTTGACAAACAAGAAATACTTTGAAACGATCATCTACTGTGGCCATTATTTCATGAAAAAATGGATTTTTAATAGTACAGCAGGAAAGACAGAATCTTAAAATGACAGTTCTTCAGTTAAAATTAATTTTATGGAAATATATTTTTTATTTTTCTTATTTTGCACAAGCCAGGGAAGATTCCATTAGGAAAGGCTTAGGAAATAATATTTGAGAATCACCTTTCCTTAATTATGCCCCATCAAAATCATTTTCTCTCTGTTCTCTCAATATTTTGTCCCTTAGTTCTATTACAGAAGCAATCGTATTGAATCATATCGTTGTTCATTTCGCACGTCCCCACTAGGCAAGGGTAAAGATCATCTTCTCTTCTGACTTCAGCACCAAACAGAAGAGATTCTGGATATCCTTTCATGAGTGAATGAGTGAAGGAATAAATTGAAGTAATACTAACAAATGAAACCAAGGCATCGTAATCATATCTTGTCTCAGTTCCATAGGTTAGATTATGTTTTCCTACTATGGAAATAAATGGCTGAGGGAGCACGATATTTACTGCAAAGGAAGAACATGGCTGAGAGATCATTTAGAGCCACCTTATGGATACACAGCACAATCTGACACATACATGACATAGAATCAATTCAGAGCTTTGCGTACAGACTTCTGGGTTATCCACAAATCTCAACAATTTAAGACTGCATTTTGGAACCTCACAGAATCACGTCACAAGCAGGGGACTCCTGCAATGCCTTGCTTTTGCCTGCATTTCAGGTAGTCTTGCTTCAAGTACAATGAACTCGGGGAAACTTGGACCAAAGAAAAAGAGTTACGATGGAATAAACTGTCTTCTCTTTTCAGTTCTTAGCAGTGCAGATACTGAAACAGGAAATATTTGTTGGGGCGAAGAGTGGATCATCTATTATTTGTTGTTCATAAAGATTCCTATGTTTCCACATCTCTATGACTGGTTTCTGTGGATAAATTCATAAAAAGATGAACTCTTTTCTTAATTTTATGACTATATTATCAAGTGCAAGTGTTCACCTAAACAAATGGCAGAATTTTCATCTTGAGAAAGTGGAAGAAATATCAAGATTAGAAGCAAATTGTAGGACAAAGAAGTCTAGATAAAAAGTCTGTGCAAGGAACCATTTTTTTCTGATCATTACAACTCAAACTGACAATTCTTGGAAATTCTGTACTGTAATAACTAAGGGTAAAAACAAAGTGAAAAGCAGTGATTCCTTAACATAACAACAACAAATACAAGGGTTCCATTTTTATCCAGTCCAGAATGTGACCTTGGGCAAAAAGACAACACCTACTGTAGTCTGGGCTTGGTCCCCAAATTGTTATGTTTCAGGTATGAAGAATGGGACATTCAAGAAGACTTCTCTCAAATGACTGCGTATTTACAGAGCATTTAGATCTGGTTACTCATCTGTCATCAAGCTGTGGCTACCCAGTGTTCTCTGGATCCTTCAATGGCGTTGTGGAATTTGATTTTTATCATTTTTCTATTCTACCTCTGTCTCTACCTATTTAGTTTTGAAGTATCAGTTGCTGGTATTATGGTCCATGTCTAAACATTGCTTTTGGTTATCAAGGGTTGAATGTCAGAAAATATTTAGTTAATGATAACAAGATGTACTATACCCTATTACTAATCAGCAATGTGCTGAAACTTTAAGATATTTCTTAATCGTTGAATTCTGAATTTCATATAAATGCATCAGGATTATTTTGGGCTACCTTGTAAAAATGGCAAGCTCAGCTAAATAACAAAAAATTATTAATATTTTTGTAACCCAAAAGATTTATATTTTTCTCATGATGATGGCCTAAATGACTGATAAAACTGAGTCATAAATCTTAAAGTACATATTGTCAGAAAGATGGAATATCGAATAAAAACCAAAACCAAACAAAACAGGATATAAAAGCTTATAAGTGGTTAGTTCCAAACTGATAAGTATGCATTCCTGCCTAATGAAACTTTATATTCAGTACGTGACAAAAAATAACAGAGATAGACTTATAGATAATTTTCTTTATTATATAATATAAATGAGTGGCTTAAAAATATAGTGTTCTTTACTGGCAGAAACTAATTTTGGTACAAAGTTCTTCAGCATAAACATTTCCTTGTGAAAGAGTATATCTATCAAATACAGGGGGAGCATCTCTAATAAAAATATCTGAGATCCAAAGTGACCCGAAATCTGAATCTTTTTGAGTAGGAACATGATGCTACATTGGAAAATTCTGCACCTGACCTCATGGCATGGGTCAGAGTCAAAACTCAGGAGCACTAAAAACATCATAGATACTTTCAGGCTATACATATAAAGGGGCATATAAAACATAAATAAATTATGTATAGACTTGGGTCCCACACCCAAGATATCTCATTATACACATGAAATATTCCAAAATCTCAAAAAATCTGATATCTGCAACATTTCTACCCCCAAGTATTTCAGATAAGGGATATTCAACCTGTGTTGTGCTCAGTATTAATTGGAAAGAGAGTATAAATCTATGACTTTGATAATTATTACAATAATAGAAGAAATCATTCAAAATAGTAATTCACCATTTATGCAACTTAAGCATTTGATGGTTAAGAAATAAAACTAAATATTAATTAAAAAGTATATACTATGACCAGGCTTTGTGAAGAGAAAACATAGTAAATCATTTGATTTTCCAGTTGCCTACTGGACATCGTTACATGGGATAAATAGTTTTTTCAATCACATTTTGTTTTATTTGGTTTCTACACTGTTAGAAATTGAGGATTCAAAAGTGACTATAACATCACTCTGCGGAACCACATTCTCATTTTGGTGCTCAGGGTTAAACTCATCGATCCCTCCCTTCTTCTTCTTCTTTTTTTTTTTTTCTTTGGTGCTGGGGATCAAACTCAGAACCTTGTGCCTGAAAGGAAAGCACTCTAACCACTGAGCTAAATCCTCAGCCCCAATCCCTCCCTTCTAAACCTTCACCAATTTTTCTTTTTTATTAGCTCTACCGGTCTCTGAGCTGAAACCTAAAGGTCTATCTTGACACAGCACTCCCTATAAAAATGTCTCCGATCCCCTGATGTGACTGCTGTCTTGTGTTCCTTCTCCACATTCTTTACCAGGCCTTTCTCCCTCTGATCAGGGCATCTCTACCTGTGCTTTCTGCAGAATTTAACCAAAACGTGTTTTCACTGCGGACTTCTTTCCATTTCTCCTCACTGACTTGGAGGAAGGCCTCAGATCTTTAGCTTGGCCGCTGAAGGTTCTTGGTGACCTGGATCTGATTTAGTTTCTCTTTTTAAAAAAGTTTTAAATTCACATTATTTTAATTTTTAAATTGACAAATACTGTGTATATTTTTGATGTACAACGTGATACTCTGAAATAGTTCGAGAGTTATTGCATAGAATAGTACTATTGTATAGAATAGTATCGTATAGAATAGTACAAGAAGCTATAAAACAGCTTCTTGTATTTTGAAAATTGTTAGGATGGTAGATTTTAAGTATTCTCACCACACACACACACACACACACACACACACACACACACACACACAAACCCCGTAAGTATGTGAGGTGATGTATCTGCTAATTAGATCAACTGAGCCATTCTGTTAGTAGTATTTTTTATTTCACCACACCTTCCCTGGTACCTTTCTTCATCTTCTGTGTGCCTGGCTTTCCCTTACTCTGCCCTGTTCACTGGAAGTGCAGATTCTAGACATTCAGTTTAAGTCTTGCCACTTCAGGATGTTTAGCTGGAGCTGTCTTGTCCAACCACTCATCACTTCTGCATCTGTGCCTAATCTTTTCATAGTACTTTATGAAGCTATGATCACTTTCTAATTTGAATTTGGGGCATTTTTGTATCTGCTTTATCTATTCTGTTACTTTTTTAAACCATTGGAAAGTTCCAATGGTCTTCAAACCTGGAATAGTGCGGGCATTCAATGAACGAATGAATGAATGAATGAGCAAACTAAAGGACACGGTAAAATTAACTTGAAAGGTACAATCACCAAAAAAGAAGAATGTGCAGCATTTATCAAAAGGCTACAATAATTAGGTACAATGGCTGACATTATGAAAGGAAGAATTTAGAAAAATTTCCCAAATGTGTTACTTTTAGATACCAATAATTTCCCACTTAGCAATGTAAGGAAATTAAAATTTTTTACCATTTTTTTCATTACAACTCTGTTTCTATTCATACTGGAAAGGACACTATGTGGACAAATCTATGGCATCATTCAGATGTCCTGGTTGACTTCTTGGTCTCTAATATTTCTGAATTTTGTGATTTTTATCTATAGGCGCTCTCAGTAGCAACTCACCATTAAACATGGGGATTTTAACTGTAGACACATTAGAGATGACAAACCAAGATTGAAGATGTATGATAAATGTGGCAAAAAAACTTCTCTGCTTAATTTTTCATATTACCCATCAAAACTTGCACCTCTGGTAACGAATACTTAGGCCTAACTTACTATTTTTTTTTCCTTTTAAGAGAGTAATCCATCTTGTGAAATGATATCTGTGAAACAACTTAAAAACTGTTGCCTGTGAGAGGGAGGGACACGGAAAACAGTTTCCACAAAAGAAAGAAAGAAAGAAAGAAAGAAAGAAAGAAAGAAAGAAAGAAAGAAAGAAAGAAAGAAAGAAAGAGAGAGAGAGAGAGAAAAGAGAGAGAGAAAGAAAGAAGACTGTTCAAATCCCAGCTTGGCCCTCCCCTTTGGTGCTGGTCAATAAACTTGGTACCAGATATAAACAAAACATTCCATTCAACATTATGTCAAACTTCCACACAAAGGTCATCCATCACTGTACATTAATGTTCTGAGCACCTGTAAAATCTGATGTGCATTCTTTTAGGCCATTTTTTCAACTTTGTGTCTGTCAGAGATACCCCCCACTATATATGTATTATTTATGTTGGGAGTAACTTTCTAAATGTCACCCAAATGAATTAGCATCACGCTGAGCCTCCGAGTTAAGAGAGTCGCCATGTGCCTTTATGTGTTTTCTCTCCCGGAATACTGACACATTTATATCCTTTCTCCGTCTGCTCTGGCTTTGGCCGAGATGCATAGTACAAGCAGTTTATTTTACTATGACATGGTGACAAAATAGAACTTTATTTATGTGAAGTTGGTTAAAAATGCCCTGGCCAAAAAATATGACACCAGTTAAGGAAATCTAATAAAACCTCTTGTAGAAATGGTGTAAAGTACAGAGTTTTATTTGGAACTTAATGAGGTTGGTAATGCATACTGTACCTTACTGTTTCTACCAAATAACATCAGGCTAAAGTTGCTGAGTGTTTTTTTCTAAAAGTCAGCCCAGTCTTTGTTAATTTAATTAGTCAACCTCAGCTCCCTACCATTCATTCATTTGTTTATTCTCTTAACAGAATATATAGCACATATCTATTTTATGAAGCCATAGTGGGATTACGTACATCTTTATATAGGTTTTAATTTTAATCAATATTTAATGAGTTTCTCTTAAGGCCTCAGTGGAATTAGTTAATTATGGGACTATCCATCTAAGCTGAAAGAAGAAAAAAAAATTGAAATTTCTTTTTATGAAATGTTTTTCTAAGTTTTTCAGTATCTGAAAGGTATTTATAGAGTGACCTTCACTTATACAAGATGTTACGTGATATAAATAGTATATACAATTAACACAAATTTTAAAAAGCAAAATTCTTTGGCACTTACGTTCATCTATCTGCAGACATACACTTGCACCTAATTTTTTAATGTTTTTATTAGTGCCACACTGAAAGGCTAAATGAAGATTCAAATGATTCTGGCTGTTGCTCAGACCATTTTTGCTCCTTGTCAGTGAAATGGCTGCCAGATAAACTTTGTGAGTCACAAGACAAAACCCACCTCAAACACCTCCTTACCCGCCCCCCACTTCTCGTTTCCGCCCATTCACAGGCCATGCCGTGGCCGGTAAAGACCCAGAGATTCAAACAGGAGCACTGTAGTCCTGGGAGATAAAAGGGAGCAAAAGGTCCCTCCATCAACATTCACTGGGATTCCTGGGGGAAGAACTCAAAGCTTATGCTAGGGATAAGACAGGCTGCATATGGCTGGAAAAGAGTTCCGATCCTGGTTCTCTCCTTCCTTTGCTATGTGACCCTGGGTAAGAGAATCCATCTTTCTAAATTTTTAATTCTCTCATCTATAATATAAGTGGGTCATGAGTGGGGTTGGGTTCCACAGGTGATCTCTATATATCCTTCCTGCTCCACAGCTCCAGAACCTTAAAGCCCTTTTCCCAGATAAGCACAAAGTCAGAAAGCATAGTTCATCGAACAACTAAAAGGACATAAAACCCCCAAATACTGGAAATCAATCACATTGCCTAAACAAAATTATCTCTGGTTTGAATTTCAAATGCAATTACTGGAAGAAAGGTGTACTAAAACAACAATATTTCTGATGAAAATCAAAGCACCTGCCACATGATTTCCCTTCCAACATAATTCATTATGTCCAATTTACAGTTAGCATTAGTTAGGCTTCTGTCCAGGTCATGAAGATGCTTTTATTACACAGAAGTTGTTCTTATAATTATACAATGGTACCTCAGTTCATGAACTTCATTCTTTCCATGATTCTGCTTGCAAACTGAATTGGACAAGAACTGAATCAAATTTCTCCATAAGATCAACATCAAACCTAACCATTGAATTTGATTCAGTTCTCATTCAACTTGATTTGCAACTGGAATTGTGTAAAGAATCCAGTTCCTGCACCAAGGTACCATGGTATTTCAGTTACACAAAATTTTCCTTGTTTCACTGCAACATATACCTTGCTCTCCAGAGCAACTTTAGACAAAAGTCTAATCTTTCCACCGGAAGTGGCCTAATATATTGTTGATTAACTTGAACAAATATTCCATAGGATGCGGCTGGGTGACATACTAGCAGGGAACAAAGGAAGAATATCTTCTGAAATTACATTTATGAGGAAGGTACTGTAGATCAAACTCAGGTATGTTGTATTTCTGAGTTACAGTCCCAGCCCTTTTTAGAACTTTTATTTTGCCCTGGCTGTTCTCCAACACAATCCTCCAGCCTCAGCCTCTCTCAGTGCTGTGCTTACAGGTGTGCACCACCGCCCTCAGTTGGATATTAATTTTTAAGGCTCTTTTTTTTTTTTTTTTACACTCAGCTGTTAGGTTTTCATCACACATACACACAGTCACTGAGGATATTCCACCTAGGCCATTTCCAGACACCAAAACCACCAAACCCCACCAAAAGCACCACTCCTCCATCTTGCATCGCCTAACTGCCTGTGTACCATGAAGCACCAACAGGTAACCATGCCAGCTCCCCAGGCCCTCCTAAGGCAGACAGCATTCACTCAGAAACACAGTGTACAGCTCCACCAGCATTTGACCAATGTTTTCTCTCATGTAATCAGCATTTATTTCACATAATAAAAATGAAAATGAATCTGAATAAACCACTTAGCAAATTTTCCTTTTAGTAATCTCATAGACATACACAATCTTCCTGTAGGTGTGTGCTTCATGATGGTCCTTTATACAACGCACACCAAGCGCTCGCTTGGAGGCAAGCTTCCTGACATAACAAGGTATTATAAGTTATTAAATGTTCCTTGTGGAAACTCACCAGGTGCTGAGGCCTTGTCCAGATATGGGAGACTGACAGTCTCCTCCCACATAACAATGGCTCATGCACGTGTGTGCAGACGTACACAGAGATGCATGTGCAAAGGGGCCAGAATGGAGGACAGAGTGAGGTCTCCTGGTTGTCGAAGCTGACATGAGAGAGCCAAACAGATCAATCAGAGCAGAATGGACAGAGTCAAACCTTCCTGAAGAAGCTTCTGAAATAAGACCACAGTCCAGAAATATTTGGCTACCAGCGTTTTGGTTGACTAACACACTTCTTCAAGCCAGTTTGTTTAAACTCTTGTTAGATTGCGTATGCTGATCCCATATGCTCCTATCCTAGCATTTTAGCTACCCAGTAAATAAATGGTTCTGCCATATACAAACACAAGATGAAGAAAATACTGTCACATGCTTCTTGAGGCTGCTTTGATCATCAGTTGAAAATGTCATATGAGCAAGTCTAGAGTAAGTGGCAGGAATCCAAGGCCACTTTTGCTTTCAATAGGTGTTGCTGCCTTACATTTCCCCAGAGGTGCCCCACTGGGACCCAGACTGAGGGCAGGTGACACACTTCCTCCTATGCCTGTCCCTACCTCTCTTTCCTTCTTCCCCTCCTGTAGGAATCCCATAATGGAGTGAAGACAAGTGGATTTTGACTGGTTTGACTCCTTGAGCCTCAGCCTTTTGTATCTCCTCCTAGTCACTCAAATCTGGATAGTCTCCTTTCTACTGTTTCTCGAAACAAACTCTGAGAACCATCTTTAAATATCCCAATCCTCCTCTTATTGCTGATGGAAGAAGATACTTCAATTGCTTTTACAACCTGGGAAATAAGGTCTCTGAACCTGAGCATGCCCAATCTGTGCCCATGTTTTCCAGGGCCTAAGGACTCCAGAAAGGTCAGGCTTTTCACAAAGCAAAGATATGGGGAAGGGAGAGCATTTTATCTAGTAACCAAGTGGTCTGAGACACCTACAGGAAAAGAAGGAAGAGATGGCAACACAATTTTTTGCTCACTTCACCTTCAAATCTTCATGTCAATGCCTTGAGTCTAGATTCCACAATTTAACCCACAATTTCTCTGTCAATTTCCAGTAAAGTCTCATACATAACAGCTGTTCCAGTATTCATCTAGTAATAACATAATCAGTGACCAAGAAGTAGTTCGTCTGTCTATGTTCCATAATATTAAGATAAGAGAAAAAGTGGCACATCTGAATAAAGATCATTGCACTTGGGACCAGAAGACATAGTTGAGAGTCCTCCATCTGCCATTGCTGATCATAGCAGTAGATCCTTAAATTTTCTGGCGGCTTGAGTCCCCTCCCACCCCCCCATCCACCCACCACAGAGCTTCAAGACACTCTGCCTCTGTGCAGGACTGTCCTGAGCAACAAATGAAATAAGGTGGTTAGGAAATTTATCAAAGTCTATGGTGGAAAGAATATATCTTTTGGCTCTCTTAATTTAGAAGAGAAATTGATGTGATATGAGTAAGTGCTTATACAACCACAATCTATTTTCACTGACCAACTCATGTCATTCTTATTTTAAGTCACAGGAATCATATTCCTATCCAATTATACCTTTTTCACTTCATTAGTTTGTCTGACCACTTCACCCCACATAGACACATGTTTGTGACTGAGCAAGTTATCCAGAGTTTCTGGGGTAACAATGGAAAGCAAGCCAGGATTGAGCAAATTTTGCTTTCATGAAGCTGAGAACTAGATTTCTATATTTAGGGCTGGTGGTAAGGGGTGGACAGAAAGATGAAGTAGATGGAATAGGTAGAGGTAAACTGTGCTTGTCAAATTACAGTAAGATTTGTACCGAACAGTTCTGTATATTTCTCCAGTGTATTTTTAAAAATAAATTTCTATTGTATATGTAGTCTCTATGCTGGCACCCCTCTCTCTGATTTATTTTTTTATTTTATTTTAAACCAAGAACATGTATTGGTACATTCTACATACAATGGTCACATTCATTACATTAATTCTGTACCTATACATGATGTATCTTGGTTCTCCCCCCTCTCCCCCCCTCCCCTCTGCACCCTCCCTCCCTATTTACAGCAGGTTCATTCATCATTTTCCATATTTTCCCTTTCCCCTCT
>PVJO010020911.1:0-31049 GCA_004026905.1 Hystrix cristata
GGCCTCATTAAGTGGCCTCCTTAGACCAACCACATGCAGCCAGAGCTGGAGCTCAAAGATGTATCCAGGGTACTGGCAGACACACCAGGGGGTGTCACCACATTCCCCAGGACTTCTGTGTTTAAGGAAAACACAGTCAGATAGATCATTTAAATACATTAATGAATAGTTTCTATAGTTTCTATAAAGTATGTTTTTAAAGCAATAGTGTTCAAATTTATTTCTACTAATAATTAGTGGTACCAGTAGAAAATGCCCAAGTAAAAATACATTTTCTTTGTTCAAAAATAATTTTTTATGACATAATATTGATAGTTTACATTTGCAGTCATTTAATATATGCCAAAACAATTATAAAACGCATTTTCAAAAGATATGAAAGCCCTTGAAATTCTTTCTTGATAACAGAATTCCAAAGGCATCATTAAAATTTTAGAATCAAAACAATCTTCCCAAGCCTGAACTGGCCTGAGAGATTTTGTTTGTCAGCCGACCTCAGTCCACCAGTTCCTAGATTGCTTTGTGTTTCCAAATACTCTCAGGCATTTCTCTCAAGCCCTTTCCGTATCAAAGAAGACTGAGGAGGAGAGGGGACAAAAGGATCCACAGAGCCTCCGGAAATAAAACACATATGGACACTGATCAGTTGAGTGCAATCCTTTTCAAGGACAACCATTAAGTCAGAAGGAAAAATAATCGACGTCAGACGTCGCCAGCTGTGCGACTGTGCCCTTACTGGTACTCGCACTCTTCTGCATTGTGCATGCAGGCTCACTGGGACGCCGTATGTAGGAGAAGGAGACGCAGGGCGGGGCTTTGGTGTGAATGTTCTGCTTCCTGTCGGCTATGGAATCCACGCCGTGAAGTTTACAAAGATTGTGAAGAAGATTCCATTTTGCTGACGGGTACAGACTGCAGCAATTTGGGGACATCTTTCACTGGTTTTCCTAAGTGATTCATTTAATCACTGTAGGGAGTCCAGCGCTCTATGCCAAATTGGCTACCTCTTCATTTCACCTTTTCCAGGTTAACACAGTCTTTGCTAAACAGGCCATGAGGCTGAAAGGCATCCGGCAGAACTGATGGAGTAACGGATGGTGGGGTCAAGCATTCGCTGCACCTGAACCCACCTGAGACTAACGCTGTAGAAGAACCGGAAGTGGGGGTGGGTCACAGCCAGGGTCTTCCTGAGGCCTGAGGTGCCGTCACCGACGTGGACAGACTCTTCAAGGCTGCCATTTGTACTCTACTGAGCATTAGTACTTCGGCAGGGCTTAATGAATGCCAAGTATTTACTTTCGTGTCCTCATTCATTACTCTAGTTGTGGAACAGTTCTGCTTGCTTTGGTAATGTAGGAATCCATTTGGGTCCCTGAGACTTCGTAGCAGAGAAAGGAAAGGTAAGAAAAGTCAGCGCTACAAAAGGCACCGCAGTCACAGCCACCCGGCTGGGACCCTGCAGCCCATGTCCTTGCAGGGACGTGGCCTTGATGGTCAGGGACACAGGGGGAGCAGGAAATCCTGCATATGCTGCTGATTTAGGTGACACCAACAATGAACAAAGAGGGTAGTGAAGAGTACCAAGAGTACTTAGTTTGAATTCCAGCCAGACCAAGTCCTAACACTCTAGATCTAGGCTAGATTATATAACTTCTTTCGGCCCCTTTTCCTATCTGAGAAATGAAAATCGTAATATCTTCCTCGCATATTGCTGAAAGGACTAAATGAAATAATATATTTCAAACCCTTAGCACACGGGGTGTGAAAACGGTAGCTTTATTACTAATTAATTTCCTAAAATCTAAACTCCTTCCCACTTTTCTTTTTTATTGGGCTAGTGATCCTAGTGATAAAACCTAAGTGGAAACTTATTGAAATGTTTCTTCTTTTTGTTGCTACCTAACCAGGTGCTTTTTCCCAATTGCTAGACTGTAATTAAATTATTATTATTATTATTAAAAAAAACAGTAAACAACACAAACTAAAGCTAAAAATAAAAAGCAAATATAGTAGTTAAAGTTCATTTCTGCAAGTTGTTTTCCTGAGACATGGTCGTCCTTTTTCAAATGAGCAAGGCAGTGTGTAGCTCCGACCAGCCTGGAGGAGACTTCCGCCTGTTACAGAGTGAAGAAACAAGAGAGGTGGCTTAAAAGCAATGTACTATGTTGCAGTAGTAGTAGCAATAACAATCCAGAGGGAGCATTAGTGTTTCTTTGTAACAAATTAGGAGCACAGGAATTCCTCCACAGGCATTTAGAGTGTATAGCCAGGAAGCTCCCTGCTGCTGGGGGCAGGAGAGGCTGGCTCTACACAGGAAGCATGAGGCCCAACTGCTGCTGGCCTCCCAAAGACAGTGAGCAGAAAGAGAAAATTCACCTACTTCAGTGTGAGGCTCTGACCAGGCACGAGGCCTCGCCACTGCCGCCAGCCTGCCGCTTACAGGTGCCTACATGCTGCCCCAGCTCAGAGTCAGTCTGAGCTGGGTTGGAAGGCCTGCCGGCTGGCCAGGGCAACTGGGGATGTTTCACTGTTTCCTCCTCCATCCCCGTGCCAGCCCCAGCGCTGCCTGTTCTGCCGCAGCTTGGGCTCCCGCCTGGTGGGCTTCCACCCAGAGCGCCCCCCAAGTGCCAGGTGAAAACTGTCCCAGTGGGCCCCACACAGGAGGAACAACCACTGCCTGCCCTTGCTGCTGAGAGCCTCGAGCTCCCTGCAGGTTCTCTTCTTCAGCTGACCATCGGCCATCAGAACCTCTTCTGTGGATGACCCGGGAGGACTCATGAGCCCTGCCAGGGCCCGGAAAGAGCTCGGAGGAGCACTCAGCACATGGTAAATGCGCTGTAAGTATATGCAAAAGTACCTCTCCTCTAGCTCCCACCATGAGAATGAAAGAAACGAAATAACCATAACCCTTGTGCAAAAAGAAACGTGTGCCTTGCAGCAGAAGAAACATGACAAAGTCCTTTATTTGGGCTCCAGTTCCATGGAAAAAAAAAAAAACCCACAACTTTTTTTGTGTGTGCTGGGGATTGAACTCTGGGCCTTGTGCTTGCTAGGCAAGCACTCTAACCACTGAGCTAAATCCCCAGCCTCCAATTTATTTTTAAATGTTTTAAAACTTAACTAAATTCAAGACAATGGTTATTAGACCATCTCACCACTTAGAAGTTACCTTGGACAGTTTCCATTCTACCAATTCTATCGCACTTGCTGTTAAGCAATATTAGTCTCTTCAATGTCTTCATTCATAGGAGTCATATCTTTACCCAAAGCTTCCCTTTCTTCTTCTTTCTTCCTTTTCTTATGATGTTTCCGAAGAGGACTTAGAAAATAACATGTTAGAAATTAATCTGGGCCTGTTAATTCAAGCAAATATAAAATTATTCAACAAGAAAGGCTGTGATCTTATTTCTAGACTGTTAAAAAGGCCTGAGTTCCTTTTCTCTTCAGTATTTTGGGCTCTCCTTTAACCCGTCTCTTTTTCTAGGCTCAGATGGTAGCTACAGCAGGCAACAGTGTGGGTGGAGTTATCCAACAGGAAGATCGCACAGCTGAAGGTTGGTGGAGATTAGTTAGCACGAGACAGGTTTCCAGGCGACGTCATTTTACAAAGTAGAACAGGGAGCGTTATTTAGGGTGTAAAGAAAAAAAAAGAGTAGAAATTGGTAACAAGCATTTAAAAAGAACAAGACAGTGACCTCTGGATATATTGGTTAAGCTCCTAGACACTTAACTTCATAGAAAGTGGTTAAATACCATATACTGCACTATTTTTGAGTTTCCTGGAAATATTGTTCAAAGTTAGTGTTAACAAATAGCCAATTTCTCAGTCCAGACCACTCATCCTCTGCCCCAAACCTGGCATTATAAGTATTTCCTACCACCATAAAGTATATAAACTCAAAAATATTTTTCAATTTTATAGCTAGAAGGAATCCTGCAGATTAGCTGGTTTAATGCTTTGCTTTTACAGAAAGTGTGATTGAAAGTTCCCAAATGTTACAAAATATGTCCAAAGTCTCAAAGAGACACAATGGCAGAGCTGATCCAAGAATCAGAGACATGTCTGTGCTTGTGTTTTTAGCCCATGAGTGCTGTGAAGAAAAGACCCGCCAGGCACTGTCTGCCAGTATGGGCCACAGTGCAGAAGTGGATGCAACCATTTAGGAAGCCGACTAAACAGGCTCTTTCCTCCAGTGTATGTTTTTGGCCCCTTTGTCAAAGATCAGGTGGCTGAATGTGCCTGGGGTTGTTTCTGAGTCCTCTATTCTGCTCTGCTGATCCATGTGTCTGTTTTTGTGCCAGGACCATGCTGTTTTTATGACCATAGCTTTGCAATGTAACTTCAAGTCTGGGATTGTGACATGTCCTGCTTTGCTCTTGTTGCTCAGGAATTAGCTATTCTGAATTTCTTCTGGTTCCATATAAATCTTAAGATTGTTTTTCTAGATCTGTGAAGAATACTGTTTGTATTTTGATTGGGACTGCATTAAGTATTTTTATACATAAATATTTTAAATATATTTATATGTAATAAATATGTTATATATATTTTATATTAAATATTTTTATATATATAAAATTTTGGTTAATACAGCCATTTTGACAATCCTAATGTTCCTGTCAATCTCTTTTTTTCAGAATACTGCATTAAAGTTCTCATTCTAGAGGTCTTTCACTTCCTTGGTTAGGTTAATTCTATGGTATTTAATTTCATAAAGCTATTATGAATGAGATTATTTTCCTGATTTCTTTCTTGGTGGGATTGCTGTTAGTGTACAAGAATGTTACTGATTCTTGTGCATTGATTTTTTGTTCTGCTACTTCACTGAATTTGTTTATTAGTTCTAATAGTCTTTGGGCAGGATTTTGGCTCTTCTCTGTAAAGCAAGGACCATGTTGTCTGTGAAGAAGGCTAGTTTAACGTCTCCCTTCCTGGATGTAACCCTTTCACTTCTTCCCCTTGCCCGGCTGCCCTGGCTCGTGTTCCAAGTCCTGTCCTGAGTAGTAAGGGCGGACAGCCTGAAAAAGAAAACAGCGACAGAGCCTGGGCTGGCTCTTCCAGGCAGGAAGGCAGAGTCGAGTCAGGGCCTTTTCCACACTGCATGGTGGTTCTGCTGTGATTAAAGAAAGAACAGCAGGTGTCGAAAGAAACTGACTTTATTGAGAAGCGCACCGCGCCACTCTGGTGCAGAGAAAAAGCAAGGCGTCTCTGGCTCTCACGGTTGTGTTACATCACGAAAAGGAAGGGAAGATGATGTAATCGCCATTTGCACATTAAATTATTAATGTGGCCAAGTGAGAAAAAATGTTTCTGTTTGTTTCTATTTTTCAGTGGTATTGTGTCCTAGCACATTTTAGGAAATGCAGGTCTTAGCGTTGTGACAAACACAGATTGTACCTGACTTTAGGACCGAATGAGTAGCTGTGACTGAAAGATTTATACATGTTTTGTTTTAAATCACAATTTAAGATGATAAAAATTGTTTTTATGTTTTATTATAAATATCTCAATCATGACAACAAATCTCAAAAAGTGGATTTATTCAAATCAAGCAAACGGGAAAGAGAAGGTAGGAAAGAAAGCAATAAGCAACATGTAAGTTCTCAAATTTCCTGCAAACTGACTTTGAAAGTACTTACCGACAGCATGTGCAGACGCCGATGACCAGGATGATAAAAATGACCATCGCTGCTAGTAAACAGATGACCAAAACCTGCCCTCTGTCTCCTCGCAGGTAGAACAGGTCGACTCGCTCGCACCGGGCTCCTGTGTAGCCCTCATCGCAGCTGTAAAGCAAAAGCAGGCAGAAGGCGGCCAGGTGAAAAGGCGAGACTTCCCGGAAGCTGCACCTCACCTGGAAGAGCACAGCGCCCTTCCGTCTCCTGACCTGAGTGAGGAACGCGGCCCTCCACCCAGCAAAGCTGCCCCACTCCCCTCCCAAGCAACTTCGCTTTCTCTACTTTGTTGAGGCCCTGCCGTCCCTCGGACGTTATTAATGTGTCTAATACAAATAAACCGGGACAATGACAGTTTACTAAAATGTGTCTTGAAACAGTAATCCCTGTGTTCGAAAAGGAAGGGATGAAAAATTCCTTCTACACATTCCCAGGGCTTACAAACCTCCCTGACAAGGAATCCAGAAATCCCCAGGATTTCCCAGCTCACGACGGGCCAATACAGAGAGTTTCAGTGTGCCAATATGCTGTTATAAATTATATCAAAATGACATTGGTTGAGGCTGGGAGGCAGCTCAGTGTTGGAGCTCTTGTCCAGCGTGTGTGAGGCCCTGGGCTCAGTGCTCTGTACCACCAAAAAACAAATAAATAAAAGCTACATTGGTTCATATAATCAAACACGGTAATTTATATATATGAGAGCTCATAACCCAGGCACCAGAATAGAAAGTCCCATAAATATTCCTACAGAATTCGCTCCCTGCCCTGCCCTCTCCTCGCACTCCCCCCTGCCTGGAAGGTTCTGGGCTAACTAATGTTCTTCATTACTCAGGCATTTGCCTCCTGCCCAACCACATCCTCTCAGAACCCCACAGGTCCTGTCCTAGCCATTCTCCACCTACATTTCCAGATCTGTTTGTAATTCCCACCACTGCCCCCTATTGGCCTACTTGTATTCATCCCCTGGCTCTTTTAAAAGGGAACAACCAAAATCAACCAGCTCTGTGAGCCACCGCTTTCCTCTAATCTCATGAGACCACACAGCCGATGGACCCGCGCTCCGGTCATCAATCTTTCCCACCACGCTGGATCCCGTCTGAGCAACACCAGAAGAGCTAAGGGCTTGGTGCTCTGCGGAACACCCACAGGAGCCTCAGAATTGCAGCAGAAGCTTAAGAGGTGCCTGAAGATTTCTCTGAGGACCACTGAGCCAGTCTGTCTGTTGTAACATCAGCGCCTCTCTGTTGATATTTTCCCTTGTCTCTTCAGATGCACACAAACCAGCCATATACATAATGGTCTCAATGCCAGAAAGATGGCATTCTGCACCTTGAAAAGTTTTCTGTGAAGCCTCATTTTTCTCCAAGAAAGGCTTCCTGGCTAGGCTGTTCTGTATCTATGCTTGACAAGAGCCGTAGCAGTTAATTCCCACAAAGTCCATATTTCTCAAGTTAAGAGATCCTTTAATGCCAATATTGTAGCACAACAGTGCTTCAAAAACAAAACGAACAAAAAGAACTCGGTAACAACCATCAATTGAAAGACCAACTGCAGTGAAAACAAAGGGAGAAGACACCTAAAGCCATCTAGTGAAAAGGACCCTGGGACACACAAGAGAGAAACGCCTCCAGCACAATAGCTAGGTATCTTCACGCCAAAGGCAGAGTACAGGGAGAGAGCTTAAACATATCCAGAAATAGAAAAAATCTGGTGTTCACGGGACTGAAACTGTGTGAGGATCATTTCTAATCGCATGTAGCGGAGATTTTTTTCAAGAGTTGTTTTAAGAATGTATTTAAATCTTACAAATACATAATCTCTTCTAATTAGCTTAAATATTTCTTTAGCAAATGCACTAAATATGACATTTTTAAACAATAGCTTTGCCTATAAAGAGCACAACAATCTCTGGCTGCGCTTTTGGAGTGTTTTCCCGACTATGCGCCCTGGTTCAAGGGCCGAACCGTGCTTCGGCCAAGTTTCTCAGGGAGCCGCGCTTCCTATAGGCCATAACCTGGGAAGACTGCTGGGGGACAGGTCCTCACGCACTTCCGGTGCCTCTCAGGACATGCATGTCAGCTGCTGCCATGTTTAGGGAGCGCCTCCCCCCTGGGAGGAGGAGGAGGTGGCGGGGACAAGAGCCTTGTGCTTACTGAATGGTGAGCATATGATCGCTGAATAATCATCTGATAAAGTGAAAGTGAGAATAACTTTAAAGGATTCCATAGCTGTTGAGAGACTGCAAAATCGGGCTTTGCAATCACTGTCCTGAAATGATCACTAGAATTATATAGGTATTAACTGGACTGCCACAGCAACCCTCGAGAGCGGGTGCTGCTGTGGACCGCGGTTTGTGGCTGGAGAAACCATGGTGCCAAGGATTGGAGTGAACGGGACACCGGCGCAGGCCTCCTGGCTCCCAGCTGTAAATGAACTGTTCTGCATAAATTATTAAAAATTACATATTTAGAGACAAGTTAGCCACTTTCCAAGAACATGCTGATGAGACTAATAGAGGATGTGAATTAGGAGAAACACATTTCAGGTGCATGTGTGAAAGGAGTCCATAAACTCCTGTGATCCCAAGCGAAGGGGACATTTCTGTCTTCCCAAGATGGCACTGTCATCAAGGGCAGAGTCTGGCCTGAGTCCCGCCAGCACCAAGCCACCCGAAAGGCCAGGCCTGGCTGGAATTCCTGCCACTTGTCCCAAGAGTACAGTCTTGCAATGCTCCCTCTCTTCCAGACTATTATATATAAGTGGTGCATTTATTACTTGGCTTAATCTTCAAGTCTTGAAAGTACAGCATCATTATCTCTTTTTATGGGTGATAAAACTGAGATGAAGGAAGGCAACTGACCCTGGCTAGCACCACTTACAGCGGGTGAAAGCGAAGCCTAACTTGAGGTCTACCGAGTCTAGCGTCAGTGCCTGGACCTGGGTTGTGCTGCCGGCGGTGGTTCTGCATCGTTCTGCCGCAGCGAAGACCCTCCCAGCTCTGATGAAGGCCTTGGTTTTGAAATTTAGTGGAGCTCTGGGTGGGCTGTGATAGAGCCACCTGTTCATTCACGCACCAGTCATTCCTCGCACACCCGTTAAACTTCCGGCACTGTGCTTGCCCCTGGAATACAAACAGGAGTAAGCCCAAGCTCTGCCCTCTAGGAACCCAGTCAGAAGGAGCATTAGAGAAGCCAACAGCCTCGCTCCTGTGGATGAGCGCTGTCTGGAAGTGTGACCAGATCACAGCGCAAAGACGCCTGCTTCACCATCTGGGGGAGCGCCCAAGGAGGGCAGTCGCTGTGGTCCAGAGGAGCTAGTATCAGGGTCACACCTTAAACCATCGGTGGCAAAAGCTCCTAGCTCTGAAAGGAGCAATGAACCAGTGAAGAAATGGGGGGTTTAGAGGAACAAGAGGCCTGCTGGAAAGTTAAGCCCGAATCAGAGGAACAGTGGAGATCCAGTCAGTGGGCTTTAACTTCCCCGGGCACAAGACGAGCTGTGCTGATCTTAGGCAAGGAGATCACACACCATGGTTTTCTTTCCGAAGCCCTCAATATTAAAGAACAATAAATGTGCAGGTGTAAGGACCGGCTGCAGAGTTGTTTTAGGTAAAAGGGCGCTCATATTTTAAAGGGTGAATAAGTAAATGAGGTTTGTAAAAACTCATCTCTACCTTTCTTAACACACACGTGCGCGCACACACACACACTTTCCTGCCTATTTCATAGTAGCAGTTCTTATCCTTTTCTAAGAATTACCAGTGCATATTTCTTTTGCAAATGGAACTGTCTATAATTAAAGTTTGAAGAAGCCCATAGCCTTAGAAGCACCCACAAAATAGGATTTGGAATCACTGAGCTCTTTAAAGGAAAAAAAAATGCATATTGGAGAAACTACAGAAGAACATAAGCAGTCTGTGAACTTCGGATGCCAAGAATTCCCTTAAGGAATCACCTTGCTCCTCTGTGAAAAGGTCCCAGCAGTCCCTGGGAGGGCATCTCTTTAACAGCCGGTGAATGCTACAAAGATGCAAACAGTTGTGTGTTCTTGAGCAAAGCTAAACTTGGACCCTTACTCTGTGGAGAGCTGGAAGGAGAACCCTTTCCTGTCTCCACTGTGCCAGGCTCTGCTTGCAAACAGGGCTGACTTCTTTGCATTTGGCTGATGCCTGCACGAGTAGCTTTCACTCTGGCACTTGCTTCCTCCATATTTACATTAACGACCAGCCACCTAACACTGCCAGGAGAGTGTGTTTCCATGGGAACCACCTGGTAGATTATTGGAGCTGAAAACCATCCTAACCCTGGACAGAAGCAGCTTCTCTTGCCAAGGCAGCGAGGATGGCCCAGCCTGGACGTGGATCCGCTCCCACGCTCGTGTTTCGGAAAAGTGTGCGTCAGCCTCTCCGTAAGTAGCTCAGCGCTGGCCCTGGACAAGAGGCCGAGGGCAGGGCCAGGCGGAGCCACACGGACAGATGGCACCATGAGCTCAGGCTTTCCGAGGCTCCGCCTGGGAGGCCACCACCCCTCTGCTGGCCGGCAGGCTCACTTACACGCAGGAGGGCGTCTGCTCGGCCACCACGAAGCGACATCTGCCTTTGATGCAGTAGTGCTTGTATTGCTTAGGGCAGCGGGAGAAGTGACCTTTCCGCTTCGGCTGCATGGTGGTGGCTGGAAGACAAAAGGGGGTTGGAGCTGTCAACTCACTTTGCACACTCACTAGACGGAATTGTGTTCTTATCGTAGCTTGTCTGCAGGCCACACTTCAATTTTGCATCTCTCCCTCTCCTCACGCTGGGATCAAAGTCAGGCTCTAAGGCCACAAAACATCTCCCAAGATGGGTGATGGGGATTTGGGTGGCAATGTTTCATATCTAGTTAAGATCTGCACACCACCCAGCTCTCCAAATGTGGGTGTCATTTAACGGGCAGGGCTTGGATGTGATGGGCAGGAGGGCTTTCTTTTTACGAGCGTGGTCAGAGCCATGCTGGAGCGAGGAGTCGGCTGGCTGCTGGTGTTGCTGCTACTGCTGATTTCTACCTGAGGAATGCGTGCCAGACCGGGACCAGGCCTGCGGGCTCTGCCTGCTGCTCACACACTGGCCTGCCGATGCACATTGCAGCCTCGTGAGCTGAACACTTTCAGAGTCCCTGGCTTGTGGCTGGCGAAGCACCACGCGGAGCCGAGGCTGCCTCCCAAGGTCACACATCAGGACTGGCTGCCTTGTCCTGGGTCCGCACAGCCGGCCACATCACTCCAGCGCTCTCGGGACCTGCGACCCAGCGGGCGTCCATCACCTGGCTCAGCCTGCGTGTCCAGAAGTCGCACTCACTCAGTCTCTTACAGCCCACGGATACCTTCTCTTGCTCCAGACTGTCTACCTTTTACAGCCTTGAGTGTCTCAAGTCCTAACTAAGGACAGTGAAATGTAACCATTGCCCTGCCACTCACACATGAGAGGGATAATAATAATGATTGTGGACAGCACAGAAATAGTCATTAGCAGTCTCGTTTGTTGATTGACAAGTGACACATGCCCACATCAGAGACAACGACTAAAAAGTCTGTTCAAGTCCAGCTTAAATTGTCCACAATCATGACCTACCCAGCAGCTTGCAGAACCACCGCACAGCACTCAGAGAGATCATACAGCACTCACTTCAGAGGGTGTCCACATTGGGTGTGGAACAGCACATTGCATCCCAGTAACACTAAACAGCCCTCCCGTGATGGCCACGGCCTCTAAACATCCTGGCACTATGAAACAGGTGCACATAATCACACAGGGCCACAGAGGGGAGAACCCCAGAGGACTCTGGATAATTTCTGCACTGCAGATCGATGACGCCAGGACCGAGTGCAGTCATCCCTCAGAATCCAGAGGGTTTGGTCCCAGGACCCTGCAGATGCTAGAATCTGGGGATGCTCAAGCCCCTCATGTAAGACAGTGCAGTTTTCACACAGAACCCACACACATCCTCTTGTGCACTCTAAAGTCTAATCTGCAGGTAACTTGTGACTTTGGGCAATGAAAATGCTGTGTTAAAGAATAATAACCAGAATGGTCTGTGTATATGGGCACAGGAGGAATTCGGTTGGGGTGTTTCCCATCCACAGTCGGTTGACTCTATTGACACAGAACCCACAGACAAGCAGAGGGCAGAAAGCAGTGGAGGGGCTAGCCAGCCAGGGTTGGGTGTCGACTAACCACCCTGGCTGACGGCTGGTGTGTGCCAGATGTCAGTGGGACTCATCTAGGGGACTGATGTTTCTGCCGGAAATAACTGCACCCATGTGTCAGAGGCGAAGACCAGGGTTCTTTGACAAATAATAATTCAACTTCTGTGGTGGAGGGTTTTCTCTTCCCAAAGACTGGTAAGAGGTACAGGTAGAGATACATCAAATACATAAAGAATACCCTACCAAACAATCTTAACGAGTGCAATAGAACAAATCAAAAACAGTAACGAGCAACTGACCCATAAAGACCACCATAGTCACTGTGTAAACAGGCTCAGTACCGTGGAATCAGGAGAAAGGACCCGGATCCTCAGTTCTGCCTTTCACTAGCTGTTTGAGTCAAGCTAATCAAAGCCTCAATTTGTACATCTGTAAAATAGATATGATAACTTCTACTTTAAAGAGCCACGGGGGCGTGCACATAAATTACCCAGGGATGTTCCTGCCAGAGTTCCCAAGACAGGCAAGTCCCCAGCACATGAGTCTAGACCCTGGCACATCTTGGCAATCTTAAGAGAAATCTTGTGTAGATATGAAGAGTGCTTGCTTAATCAAAGACAATTTTCTGGCAGATGCAGTCTTTAGGAGGCATTAAGCAAGCAGTTTACTTACGGAGACTGTCCAGAGCAAGGGGACAGTGCCAGGGCTCTGCTGGCCTCCTGCACCAGGTGTGGGGCAGGTGCACCTGAACAGAAGAGGTGAGAAGGGGACAGCCGAGGATCTGCGGACCGACGGGGCTGGAGACCTCAGCTGTGAGTAGGCTGAGTGAAAGCCAAGCAAGAGAGAATTGAAGATGGTTCCTGTGGGTGGAATGAAGTGGTGCTGTAGAACACTCCAAACTGGAAAGCATTCTCTCCATTCATCAGCTAGGACAGTGCAGACTGGAATCAGCAGGAAGAAGGAGAGGCCCCAGGGGAAGCCAGGGAAACCTGGGCCATGGAGACAAGGGTGATGCTGGCCTGGGCAAGAGCACTGAAGGCAAAGAGACACATCCAAGAGGCAGCAAGACCTGGAGGCAGCTCAGGCATGCTCACTCCAGGAAGCATTTCCTGCTGGGCAAACCATACTTGCCTTTAGATACAAGGCATTTGGCTTTGTATCCTAAATGATGCTAACTCCCCGAGTTGCTGCACCTCTTTAGATGCACCCAAACCTTTCATAAACACCACACCAAATTTAATTCTGAAAGACAAACTAACCAGCAGCTGCTGGCTGCAGCAATTTGATCAGCCTCGGCCCATCTATCCAGGACAAATCCAGGCCAGCAAGACGGCTGCCAGGACTGTTCTGATCACTCACAGAGCTCATGCCTCTGCCAAAGAAGCAGGCTCCTAACTGTGGCCAGCAATATTTGGATTTAAAATCTTTCCATGCCACCAGGCAGAAAATGTCCAGCGATCTCTCTATGGAATTTTCAGCCCTGAAAGAAAAACAAATCATACATATTGCTATGTAAACAAATCAAAACAGAAACACAGATGGGGTCCCTACTCCCTCTTTCCTGGAAACAAGAAGCTTATTGCATTCTTCCTTGCAGACGACACCTAGAATTCCTGCCACTTCTCATCTAGCACCCATCAAGGACACGACATTGCAAAACTGAACAGCTATGAGGTGAAACATTTTCTGCCTACCACGAGACCTGGTGGGGGGGCACCATCAACCCTTCCATTCCAGGGATGCCTATCAGAGAGAAGGAAAGTTAGCCCTGTGACAAAGGAATGATTGGTCCCATGGGAGCCAGGGGAGGGTTCTCTTTTGAAAAGGGCATGACGTGTCTTGAAACACGTAGCGATCAGGAAAATTCCTCATTCTGGGGTAACTTTTCCAATCCCCTGGGAGCAAGACGGTGTCACAAAATTTCACTGGAAAATGAGATCTTCCTGTTAGGCGGGCACACACAATCCCAAAGGTGGACCGACCAGATAGGGGACAGCTCTCGGTCTCAACACAGGACCCTAAATGCCAACACTTCTAAAAGCTAATTAAGTAAGCAACCTTCACCAAAACGAGCAGAAGCAACGATGTGTCTTAGCTCATACAGTCAGAGGAGAAGCAGGCGTCCTCCCAGGTCCCATGGACACTCAGGTCAGCTGTAACAGGCTCCCTCGGGGTACACCAGAGAGCAGTAATTCAGTAAACAGCCTAATAACCTGGTCCAGTAGGAAAACTTCCTCAACTTGCTAGATGCTTTGATTAAGCACAGTGTGATTCCTTTGTCTTTCTGCACAGGGTTCTAACACTTCAGAAGAAAGAGGTCCTGTTGTGTCTTTGGGATTAAATGCTTCAGAATGGAAATATTAGGTCTCTTTTGCATGATCTGTCACTCATTACTCCAACAATGCTCATTATAAGTTTATTTAATGATTCTGTAAATGGCACTGATTCAGAACCTTTATTCTGAAGTCAAACGTGAGGGCAATCAACACTGTAATTATTACTATAAAGGTTTTCATCATAGTCATTGCAATAGTTGTCACCTCATGGTATCTGTAGCCCCCGCCTGGATCAGACAAACAGCTAAACTCTATGCAGCAGACCTAGAGGGAGAGACTACACTTTGACATAGAAGTCCCACAGAGTTAGCAAGGAGTGATGAGTGACGGGAGAGAAGACAAATTGCTACGAATCCATCTGCCCTCACATGCATCTGACTAGCAGGAAGCGGAAGTGCTCAGAAGAGAGGCGGAGGGGTCAGAGCAAAGAAAATCTTCCCCCTCACCTGGGACGCAGAGCCCAAGGGTTTAATACTCAACTCCTTGGCATCCAGGCCTCTGCTCCATCTGGGCTCCCTTGCTTTACAGTCTTCATAAGCCAAGAGGCAAGGAATAAAGTTTGTATTTTTTAAGTTCACTTCTTCTTACCCTGCCAACTAGCTCCCTGAGTCAAGGAAATGGAAATTCACGGTGCCCTTGAAGAAATGGAAAATTTGGAGATGTATTCTTATTGAGTATTCCCATTGGTTTTACATTGAATGATATTTCCTGCAGAAAAGCAGAAAGGGAAGTTGCACCTCACGCTATCCTGGCTAGCCTGTCCTGGCTGCGGGGATCTCAGACACAGTAAGACAAGCTCGGCTGTCAGCCAGGAGGACGGTGCCAACCACAGGTGTAGGCTTCCCTCGGAGCTGCCCTTCTCCACTCTCCTTTAAAGCAAAGAATCTAGTGCTGCTATAGTTGGGATAAGTGTGTCACAGGCTCAGGGCTCAGCCTTTGGCCCTGTTTGGGGGAAGAGGGGTGTCCGTGGGAGGTGGATGGTCATTAGAGGTGTGCCACCAAAAGGGACCACAGAATGGCAGTCTCTCCTTTCTTGGCTTCCCAGCCACCACTGCAAGGTAAGCAGCTTCCTCCTCCACAAGTTACACCATGACGTCCATCTGTCACAGGGCCACCCAAACACAGAGCAAGGCCTCCAAACCTGAGGGCCAAAATAAACTCCTCCTCTTAATATATTGTTTAGGGCAGGCATTTCTTGCCATAATGGAATCCTGAAGGACACATGCGCTGATGTGTGAGTGTGCTTGCCCGTACAAATGAAAACCACTGGGCAGGAAGAGACCTGTGTTTCTTTCCACTTCTCAGGAACGTGTGATACAGGATTCAAATGTGACTGATGCCCCTTCAATCACTGTCCTCTGCTGGATCTTCTTCATCTCTGAACTTCTCTTGTGCCCTGGGCTCATCTTGTTGCCTCTCCACATTCTCTCCTGGGGAATTGCACCAAGTCTGCTGCCTTTAAACACACCTTCATGGCAACTAATTCCCAAGTGTACTCTCCATCCCAAATATCTTCCTGCACTATCCAACTAATATCTCTACTTGAGGTTGGGGATTTAGCTTAATTGGTAGAGCACTAGCCTAGCAAGCACAATGCCCTGAGTTTGACGCCCAGCACCCGCCCCTCTAAAAAACCCTCCACGTGAATGTCTAAACTAGTATTGCAAGTTAAGAGTTCAAAATGGATTTTTTTATCCTACCCGTCAAACACGGTCTTGTCTTATCTCAATAAATAATATCCATTCTTTCTGTGATTTAAGCTGAATATCTTAGCATCATCTAGACTTGTTTCTCTCTTATTCTATATCCAACTCATCAGCAAAGTCTGTTCACTGTACTCAAAATACAGAATTATCTCAGTGCCTCCTCTCCTCTGACCTAAGCTCAGCACCAATCCCAGACTGGAAGTGCTCTCCCGGCAACTCCTCCAATTGATCTCCCTGCTGCTGCATCTGCCCTCCTAACCATCCAGGAGGTACAGACCCCAATGTGATGCTCCTAAAGTGACTGGGTGAAAGCTGGAGGCCTCGTCGTCCTTGGAAAAGCCCCGCATGCCAATACCTCATCTTTGCCCTCGGAGCTCTCTGACTATTCCTGGCACCTAGAAGAGGGCCTGTTGCACCACAGGTGCTGAGGAACGCTATCAGGATGAACAAATGTCCGAGGCAAGCCGGAAAGGGGCCATCTGACAAAAGGGATGCTCAGGGACTGGGCTACTTGAAAGCAAAACCATAGTGATTCCAACACAGAAAAGGCATGTAAAGACCACCTAAGTCACTTCACAGGTTCCCAGCTCGTTTTTGAAAGCTGAGGTGGCTCACTCGAGTCACACCACCAGCAGAGAAGATTTGCTCCTGCTCACCGTTGGTTCCTCTTTCACAAGCCCACTGTCTAGCGAGAGCTGACGGTAAAGCAACTTTCTTTTCAGTATTCCTCTTGCATGCTACGCATTTTGATCTTCCCACATGATTCTAAGCAGTTTAGTATGGTGATTAAAATGTTAGTTGTACTCACAAATATACCTGTTGACTGCACTCAAAATATCATCTACATGCCTTCTAGAAATGATCTGTCCAAATTCATGACCGCTCTGCTTACTGTGTGACTTGAAACACATTACTTACCTCTCTATGCTCAATTTCTTCATCTAAAAAAGGGTATAATAAAGGCATCCCATAGGACTAAGTGAAAAATGCGTGTAAAACACATACAGCAGAACTCAGCGTGCAGCAGAAGTTTGATAGACAACAGATGCCATTATTTTGACTAAAATGGCTATTGTTTTCATCAGTGATGTTATGTAAATATTGATGCACAAAGGTTTAATAAAATAAAATAGAAAAGAAAGGAGGAAAAAAGACTAATGGAAGAAAGAAGGAAATGAGGAAAAGGAAAGGAAGGGAAAGAAAAGGGAGGACTTTATTCAAAGTCAATTAACTATAATGGAGACACTGTATAAGAGTAAGTCCAGGTAGCTTCAGTGTAAAAGACCCAGCTCAGTCATGTTCAAGGAAGTCCACACACTGCTATTTGCAGATACTTCAACACAGTGCAGTCATTTAGCCTGCTAACATGATTCAAAAAGAATGTAAATGCTATTACTTCTAATGTCACGAAAATTTGGAAGCACAGTTCCTTATTAGCATTTTCCAAATCAAATAAATTGATTTTCAGCATCTACGGAAACATCTTTTCGAAGGGTTTTGTATCTTTGTTTGTTGGTGTACCTGTTATTGTTTTGCTTTTTTATGGGTTTTAAAAATAAATAATCTACTAGGAAAAGAAGAGTAAACCAAAGAAATAAGTATTTTTTCTCTAAACTTATTTTCTCATTTGAGTCCTCAGTTTTGTCCAAAGTACAGTCATGTTGAAGTTTGTTTTCTCTCCATCTCCAGGTAATATTTCTCAAGCAGTAAAATATATTATTGTGTTTTCAAGCACATTTGCAAGAAATCCCTCTATATTCTATGTAGAAAAATCCAAAATGATTTTTCTGATATCCGATTATTGTTGTTTTTAAGAACTCTGACCCTCACCAAATCATTACCCTAGTTGCATTTTAATTGTGTTAATAACAGCACCCAAGTGCCCCTAAGATCTAGCAATCCAGCCTAAGCTCCTACATAAGGGAAAAATGAACAGAAACAAAAATGACAATGAGAAAAAGAATCCAGGATTAATAAATTTGGCTCTTCACAGAAGCTGCGGGAAGAAAGCAGAAAACACACCAAAAAATATTGATTTGGAGACTGTTCCCAGATCATGCCTGAAAAAGAAATTGCAGCTGAGGAAAATTCCTTGGGCAAAATCCAGAGAAAGGAATGGATTTTATTGGGGGAAAAATAACTGTAATTCCTCATTGATCCTCCAGAGTAGAACTGAAGGTTTATGTAACACCCCAGATTATGCAAATAATGTCAAAATGAGTGTTTTAATTTTAAAGACTAAAGATATTGATCATATTCTATACCTTCATACTCTGAGAAATGGGCTCTTATGCAAGGGTGGCTGTGTCTCCAAACTATGGCCGTGAAAGAGCAAAGTGTCACTGAGTTACTCTGACGGTGATGATGGGATGTTCTTCATGGACATGAAGAGTCTTTAGGGAAAGACATTTTGGTGCTGGAAGCAGAAAGATGTCTAAAATAAGCAATGAGCCAGGTGAAGGGCTGGGGAGTTTTCTGTCCCGAGATTTCCTTAGCCCCTTTTTTGTTAAAGGTTATTGAGGAGAAATAAAAACAACATCCACAACAAAAAATTAGAAAACGGGTGTGACATCAGCAAATGGCAGAACAGAAAGCCTTCAACTCTTCTTCCTTCCATGAACACAATGAGTCATCAACAAAACAGTCACATTCCCTTTGTGAGAAATCCAGGAACAAGAGAGGAGGCCTCACACTCTGGATGAGCACAAAAGCACCACATCCAAAGCCAGCAGGAAAACTGAGGACAGCTTCTCACATGATCTCCATGCACAGTGCTGTTCTAGGTTTCTCCCTTGCAAGGAAGAGTCAGACTCCATGTCCAACACTCCAAATTTCTGGGGCTGCCCAGAAGGCTGGCTGCTGTCCTGCATTTTAGGGACACTGGTAGGACCTGGCACGCTACCTACCTGGGGCCATGAGATCAGAGAGAGCATGGTGATTCCATAGCCCACCCCCTGACTCAGCGCAGAGCAAACAGAGGAAGGATATCTGCTCCCAAATTCTCCTAGGATGGAAAAGAGCAGGACTTCATGGTTGGTGCCTTGACTTGGATGGGGATTGACAGAGGACTTGCTTCTATTTTCCCTGATTTGGAGCACAGGAAGACCCTCTATACTCGGGCCATCTGGAAACTAGTGAGGACAGGCCATGGCTGGAACTAGCAGCAGCTCCCATACCCACCCAGCAACCACATCAACACAACATGAGTGGGCAAATTCCAGGTCCTGGATTCTCTTTGCGGGGAGGAACTTAGTCAGATGTTTCAACCTCCCAAGGCTCCCCAAGAGTCTGACTTCAGTCTCCAGCACAATGCTGTACTCTCGAGGACTGGTAGCACTAAGATCAAAGGAATGCACTGGATTCGCTGAGGACTTGCCGTGCCCCCAAGTCTCTGCCTGGACTGAGTGATGAGGGTTCCCTCTCCTACAAACCAGGCTGTGAAAACTGAGAGAGATTGCTGTTTTCTCTCCAGTGCAGATACCAACCTGAACACCCAAGGAAAATGAAGAAATGATGAAATTATTCCAAAGAGAAAATCCAAATAAACTAGCTCTAATAGAGAAATATGTCTGACAGAGAATTCAAAATAATTCATCATCAAAATGTTCACTAGGTCAGGAGAAAAATGTACAAGCAAAGTAGACTTTTCTACAAAGAAACAGAAAATATTTTAAAAGCATAAACATAAATCTTGGAGCTGAACTGAAAAATTCACTAGTGATCCAACAGCACACTGTATCAAGCAACAAAAAAAGATCAGTGAACTAGAATCCAGGTCACTGGAAATTACATAATCAGAAGAGCACAGAAACAGCAATGCAAAAAGGGGAAGAAGCTTGAAGGACTCACAGGACACCATCGAGCAGCCTGGTATACACCCTATAAAAGTAAGAAGGAAGCAAGAGAGAGAAGGAGGTAGAGAGCATATTCAACGAAACAGTGGCCAAAAACTTTCCAAACCTAGGGAAATAAATGGATGTACGGACCCAGGAAGCCAAAAAAAATTCCAAATAAAATGAACCCAAGGAATCTACACCAAACATGTTGTAGGCAAATTGCCAAAAACCAATCAAGATGAAGAGAAAGTTTTGAGAGCCTCAAGACTTTTCATGTAAAAAGAACCTTTTCTAGACTATCAGAAAAATTCTTAGTGGAAATCTCATGGGTCATGAAGGAGTAGGATGATATAGTCAAATCACTGAAAAAGAAAATCCGCCAATGAAGAGTACTATACACAGCAAAACTGACCATCAACAATGAAGAAAAGGTAAAGACTTCCACAAACAAAGTCAGAGTGATTTCTTCATCAGAAAGCCCACCTTACAAGAAATGATAAAGGGAGTTCTTCATGTTGAAATGAAAGAGTGGTAACCAGTCATCCATGTTATAAGAAAGCATACATTTTTCTGATAAATGCAATATGTAGAAAAAGTGTATTGTGTTACTACACTAGTGGTGGGTATATCACTTTTAATTCTACTAAAGAAGTTAAAAGGCCGAAGTATAAAGGCAATTTCAAATATAAAATTTATTAGTAGATACACAATATGAAAATAATGCAAATCGTGACATTAATCACAAAGTATAAGGGGAGAAAGGTAAAAGTGTGTAATTTTTGTGTGGGATTGAAGTTGTTACCAGCTTCAGTCTATCCTAACTTTATTTTACATAGGCCCCACAGCAACCATAAATAAAATGCTTATAGAAAAACACATACAAGAGAGAAAACATTCAAAACATGTAAGTACAAAAAAGCCACAAAACTCAGAGGAAGACAGTAAGAAAGAAAAAGAAGGACAAAAGAATGACAGAACACACAGAAAACAATAAAAGAGCAATATCAATAATTCTATCGCTAATCAATTCCCTATCAACAATTACTTTAAATGTAAATGGGTTAAACTCTCCAGTCCTAAAATGTACAGTGCATGAATGTATTAAAAAAACCAAAAACAAGATTCATCTACATGTCTTGCCTAAGAGATTCACTTTAGATTTAAGGACATATATAGATGGACAAGAGTCTGTTTGGATGGCAAACAAGAGATCAGGGTCAGCCAGTAAGTATGGGACAAAATAAGCTTTGATTCAATACCTGTCACCAGAGACCAAAGACAAAGGTGGACACGGTACAATAATGAAGTTTACAACTCTTCAGGATGATGTAACAATTATGAATATATATGCACTCAACAACAGAACACTTAAATAAACAAAGCGAATACCGATGGAATTGAAAGGAGAAATAGTGCTCACCAACTACAGGCCAGTCATCAACGCACTTGCACAAGTCCAGTGGACAGGGCACCCATATGACAAGTTGTGCAAAAAAGCCACTACTTGCAGACAATACCTCACAACGGTGGTGAAGAAGTCTATTGAGGGCCACGGACACTACACAGGAAGGTGGACTCGTAACAGGTGTCTCCCACAAAACCACAGGTAAGGACCCTGGAAACCAGCTGTCTGAGCTTTTATGCCATGGGCCAGTGAGATTCGCTGGTCTAAAGCATTGTGGGGCATCTTGTTTTAGGAGGGATGAGAAGAGACCTAATTTGTTCTGGTCAGTTACTCCTGTTGAAAACGAGCGTACTCTACAACTCTCCTTGGGAGAGATGGGTGAGAAAGGAGAGAGATCTGGGTTGGTCCAAGGCCATGCGGAGGCAACACTGCATCAGAAGCCTTTGATATCTCGAGTTTAGTAATGGAGAGAAGACCCAGACAGAACTCCAATAAGGTAACCATAGACTCCAACATTACTGACCAAACAGACCGAGAGGACACAGGTAGAGCTCACTACTCAACAGCAGTAGAATACACATTCTTCTCAAGTGAACACAGAGCGTTCTTCAGGATAGATCATATGCCACAACACTAAAAATGTATTAACAAATTTATGAAGACAGAAATCATCCCAAGCATCTTTTCTGATCACATGAAATGAAACTGAAAATCAATAAAAGCAGAAGGAAATCTGGAATAGTCACAAATACGTAGAAATCAAACACTATAATCTTAAACAACTGTTATGGTTTATATTTAAAATGTTTCCCCAAAATATCACATGTTGAAAGGTGAGTCATTTAGAAGGTGATTGCGTCACAGGGGTGCTATACTGATTGGTGGATTAATCCACTGATGAGCTCACAATTGAATGTGTGGTTAGCAGCTGGGGCCTGGCCTGAAGAGGTGGCTCACTGGGGGCATGAGGTAGAGGATGTATTCTCTCTCTCTCTCTCTCTCTCTCTCTCTCTCTCTCTCTCTCTCTCTCTCTCTCTGTCTCTCTCTCTCTCCCCTTCCTTGCTGCCATGGGTTGAGCAGCTTTTCTCTGCTCAACCCATGGCTGAGCAGAGACACAGGTAGACCCAAAGGACACAGGTCTACCTGTCTACCTGTGTCTGTCATGCTGTTTTTGCCTCGGAGCTAGCCAACCGTGGAGTAAACTCTCTGAAACCATGAAATACAGTAACTCTCTTCTCCTTCAAGTTGCTGATATTGGGTATTTAGTCCCAGCCAATATAGCAACCCATTGGCCAAAAATAAAATTAGAAAGGAAATTAGAAAATATCTTGGGGCTGGGGATTTAGCTCAGTGATTAGAGTGCTTGCCTTGCAAGCACAAGGGCCTGAGTTCGATCCCCGGCACCACAAAAAAAAAAAAGAAAATATCTTGAAACAAAGATGTGTCACATAAAGACTTAGGAGATGTAGCAAAAAGAATACTAAGAGGAGTGTTTATAATGACAAACACCTACTTTGAAAAAGAGGAAAGACCTCAAATAGCTAACTTTACACAGTATTTCTCCAAAGAAGACTTAGGAATGGTCAACATGGAAGTGAAAAGATGTGCAATACCATGAATCATATGAATCATCAGGGAAATGAAAATCAAAACCACAGTAATAGATCACTTGTCACTTCCTACCTGTTGGGGTTGCCGAGGAGCGGGGGCAAAAAAGTGGAGAAACTGGAACCGTTGTAAACTGTGAGATAATACAGCTGCTAGGGAAGACAGCATGGAAGCACCTTGATGAAACTTAAAACATAACTACCACGCTCTTACGACCCAGCAATCCCACTGCTTGGTATTGATCCAAAGAGAAAATGAAATCAGGAGCTCAGAGAGATATTTGCACTATTATTGTTCACTGCAGCATTATTCACAAGAGTCAAAAGGTGAATGTAGCCTAAGTGTCTCTTGATAGTTGAATGAATAAAGAAAATATGGGTTATAATACAATAAAATCATATTTGTCCCCTTAAAACTCTAATATATGACAATTTGAATGAAGAACTTGAGGATATTAAGTAAATAAACCAGGCTCAAAAGGATGGATATCGCAGGATCCCACTCACACGAGGTATCTGAATCAGCAGCAGAGGCAGGGAGTAGAATGCTGGTTGCCAGGGGCTTGGAGAAGGAAGAAATGGGAGTCTGCTCAATTATGCAAGTGGATAAATCCCAGAGATCTGCTGTATTGCATCATGCTTGTAACAAAACTATATTGTCTGGCTTAAAATTTGTTTAAAAGGGGAGATTTCATGTTAAATGTCATTACTACAAAGTAAAATTAGGCAACATTTTTAAGAAGATGATGGGGAAGATTTTTGAACACTGTCCATCATCACATTGTGGAATCATTTCCTGGAAAATGCCATCATTTAAGACGTCTGAAACAGGTCCACAGAAACATGCAATCGCACACAGGTGGCCCGTGTCCTCTTCCCATGGTGACAGGCCGGACCCTCACAGATGACCTAAGATGCTGTTGGGCTCGTGGCCTGTGCACCCTGCCCCCACCCAGAGCTGCCAGGAGGAGTAGAAAGAGGTTGCAGCTGATGATTCACTGCAGGGAGACTTGCCCAGTATGTGCCTGGCTTGGCGACGGCATTTCCAGGGTGACAAGGAAGAGGAGTGTGTCACACCAAGTCACCGTTCTCCCAGCTCAGAGAGGGCTCCAGGGAATGCAAGATGTTTCTCCACCTCCCCTGACTTTTGGAACTGGCCTGTGCTTTCTTCTGAAATCAGAAACAACCCTTGCAGGAGATCAGATCACACAGTCTATGCAGAGCAAACAGCACCTCAGACCAGGGCCAGCAAACTACAGTCTCAGGACCAGGCCTGACCCCCAGCCTACTTCTTAAATTTCCTCGCAACACAGCCATGCCTCCTCTTGTGCATAGTTGGACGAGTGCTTCACAGTCAACTGGGACAAAGCTTTAAGCATTTGTCATTCGGCCCCAGTCAGGGGCAGCTCGGACTCAGACTAAGAACTCTGAGAGCATTAATGCCAGTATCTCTGGTGCAAAATGCATAAAACCCTTGCCTTCCTCCCTTTATGAGGTACAGAATTGAAAAGGAGAGAGGAAGAACCTAAATTTGAATGGAAGTGGGCAACTTTCTAAGAGCACAGCTCAGGATACCCCAGATAGAGTCTGCAGCATCTATCCACATCATGGTTAAGAATCGGAGACAACGTTCAAATCCCAGATTTGCTATTTATCAGCTGTGTGGCCGTGGGCAAGTTACTTAAACTTTCTAAACTTTGCCTTGAAATACTTTTTATTTCTTTTTTAATTGTCTCACTCATAGGGCTGCCGTGATAAGTGAATGAATTAGTGGACCTAAAGCACTTAATACAGTACTTAGTACATTAGTGTGTGCTCAGAGAACCGCCTAGCACTATTATTACCATTATCAAAAGAGTCAGACTTTCCAGACTGGACGTGAAGCTTAAGCATTACCTGTACAGTTTTCCACAGGATCTCCGCAGAGAGGCCCATGAGTCACAGGGCTTCTGGTTGAATTCCCGTCTGCCAGCACACAGTGGAGGAGCACTAGACCTTCAAGCCCAAAAGAGAACCAAAAACAAACATGAGAACTTGAACTTTTGCTTCATATGAAATGCCCTCTCGAAGTCGCTACCCATGTATGAAAATAGCGCACCCGTGATTTCCATTTCCAAGTCACTTTCCCGAGGGACGTCTCAGCCCTCGAAGCAGTGCTAGAGACAGAGTTTTCAAGCCAGCTTCACTTGCCTCTAACTCTGCATCCTAAGGCAGGAGACGTGGCCACAGCATGTGGGGGGCCTCATTCAAAAGCAGAGGGGTGAAGGGGCTGCACGAGTACCCAGACGGGTTTCCAAAGACAGCGGATGATGAGATGAGCCCACAGCTCCTCCACCCGCACAAACCAGGCTTCTCGGGCGCTCACTGTGGAATGTCCTTCCTTCCGAGGAGGTAGGAGTAGATAGTCAACCCGTGGGGAGTTTTAAAGTGAGGGTTCCCCCAGCTAAGAGTCTAAGTCGAGAGGGACAGACAGTCCTCATGACTCCCAGGGTAGAAAGCATCTGGTGTGCGGTCAGAATTCCTCAGAATACAACAAACCAAATCCACACAAATCCCGTGTGAAAGACATTTACATGATCACTAGGGAAATGTGACACTCACTGGGCATTGGATGATAAAAAAGAAAAAAAACTGTTATAGATATTTGGAAGTACAATCCTGATATTGTAGTTTACATTGACAAACAGAGTCCAGCCACTTACAGACATATATTTAAATGCTTACTAAGAAAATGACGAATCTGAGATTAGCTTTAAAACAATACGACGAGGGAATGGGGATTCGTGGCCATGACGGACAGGTGTGGAGGGAGCGAGGCTGCCCGTGCTGATGGCTAAAGCTGGATGTTGGTGTATGCAAGTTCGTTCTGAGTCCCGCTCTGGTTAGTGAGTACTACAGGTGCCTACCGTGAAAAGAGGAGAGAGGAGGAGAGGACAGACAAGAGGAAGGAAGGAAGAGAAAGAAGGCTCAGAATTAGTTGGTGCTGAGTCCGAGACCTATTTTTGTCAGAGTTAAATATGTGGAGTGTGGGTTCAATATGCAGAGTCTAACACAGTGCTGGCAACTAATCAGCACTCAATAAGATCACTGTTACACAACTGGCAAGAAGAACCTAACCTCTTACTAGCTGTGTTGCAAATTACACATCGGGTCCCCAGTTCCCTAAAAACACCAGTTCTCCAACGCGCCAAGCACCCAGGGCACTCAGGAGCACCCAGGGCACCCAGGAGCACACAGGCAAAACTCCCAGCTCCTCTTCGGTCGCCAAGACAGAGACCAGCCAAGAATCAGCCCTAATCCCAAGTGAGAGTGCCGCAAAGGGAAAGAACAGGGGGGACCAATTCAAACATCTGCAGAGTCTTTGAAAGGGCTCTTTAAAGAGATGGAATTCCATCTATCAAATTGGAAAAGATTTTTAAGGAAGAGATGGTGCCTCGTACTGCAAACAGTGCTGAGAAATGGGACTCCAGTCCACTGGAGAGGGTAATTGTGTGCTGTTTTTCTGGAGGACAAGTTAGCACTACAGAGAAAGTAAAAATAACTCAAAAAATATACCCATCCTTAAAACCAGTAATTACACTGCTAATAACTTTCTCTGAGGAAATAAAGCAGTATCTGTAGAAAAATTTAGCTGCAATAAGTTATAAAAAATTAGAACTTACCTGAACATCTAACAATAGAGGTTTGATTAAATACATGGATTTATCTGTGTGCAATAAAATTCTCTTCAGGAGGAAGGTAGGGGTCCAAAAATGCCATTCATCTATAAAAAATGATGCTCAGACTTTAAAGGGGCATTTCTATATGTTTCCAACTAAGGAAACAGACTATTGGATAGTAATTTAGTGTGATCTGTGTGTATGGGTATATGTATATGTGTGTGAACTATAAAAAAACACTTATATAAATAGTGGGCAAATAGAGAGGTGCTCACACTAGTTAGAAGAGTTTTCCCTAAATTTTACTTGTTTGTACTTTCTAATTTTTCTAAAAGTGTACTTTGTTTGTTGCAACAAGAGAAAAATGAGTGATTCATATATATATTATAATATATAAATATATGTATTATAATTTATATTAACAAATTAATATTAACATACTATATTGTATTATAGTCACAACTTCGCCACCAAATCTCTCAGTTATTTACAACTTTTATCCCAGCACTTGTCCCTCCCTTCATACTTAGAACAAGCAGAAGCAAACAATCATTTTGGGCTTCTCAAGCACGATATTTTCTATTACCTATCTTCGTAATCCTGGTACCTAACATAGAACATAACGGACAAAAACCAAACCAATCAAATGAGCAAACATTCTTCAAATTCAAAAATCCCACTAGCAATTTCTAGTGGAAAATTAAAAAAGCACATTTAACTCATTCCATAGAGCAAAACAAGGAGGCTTCAATTCTAGAAATTCAAGCTCCCCTAATAGTGAGAAAGGAAGGAAGGAAGGAAGGAAGGAAGGAAGGAAGGAGGGAGGGAAGGAAGGGAGGGAGGGGAGGGAGGCAGGAAGAAGAAGTCCCCAGGTCTCGTAAGGACTCAGCATCTACAAACTGGGAATGGTGGGATTTCCTCAGGGCTATCGTAAAGCTTAGGCTTTATAAGCAAGGGCCACGGCTTTGCACACACTGTACGGTTCCAGTCCAGCCACATGCCTACCTGCTGTCACCTACCGTCTAACGTGTTACCCTCCCCTTCCCCTAACAGAGGGAGCTCTATTCCACAGAACCCCGCCAAGCTTCTTCTGCTAAGCTCACTCAGCGTGCCGAAGTCCCCCGGCAAAGCAAGGCCACTCACTGTCCCCAGAGGTGGGGCAGAGGCCTGTGAGAGGTGATCTCTGCCAAGACAGCACAGGAGCAAACAGGGCGTGAGGCAGCCCACTGTGCACCTCCCACAACCTGCCCAACAGGCTCCAGCTCCTAAATCCAGAGCTGTGGCCAGATCTATCCTGAAGAACTATTTTCTTGGCCTGCATATTTTTAAAAAATGGAATCCAGCCAGATCCCATTAAACCTGAATTTTCGCATTCCCCTCCCCCTCAACCCCCACACCTGAGCTAGCAATCAGAATCATCCAGGCCGTGCCAGATTTCCCTGAATGTGTATGTGTGTTGAGTGACCCTGCTTAGGAAGTGCTACCACCCTCCCCAGCCTGTTTTATGTATTTTAATCTAAAATATCACTTTCATGTTGAATGCATCTCTTTAATCTCGATCAATAGTGCAGCCTTCAAAGGCTCAAATTGTGACTTTTACTAAAAGAATTTTTTTTAAAAAAGTACCATGATCTCATGGAAAGATCACCAGACTCAATTATCAATTCACTGTAAAACTTTGAGCTAATTAACAAATGATCTTGAACTTTTTCTTGAAGAAAACCTAGGATCGTAGGTACCCTCGCCATCCTATAATGTAGTTCATAAATATCAATGAAATAATACGAGTTTTTATAGCAATATATATTATTGGAATTGTTGTCTGTAGCAAGGGAGGTGTGAAACATACTTTAAGGAAAATATGAAACTTATAGGTGGAAAACACAAGATTCCCATTCAAAAGAGTCACAAGTTACATTAAATTTCAGAATTGCTAACAACTCTGAACGTTTCAGAATATCCTGCCAACCAACTCTCACCTGCCTAGAAGTTATTGCCTGGCAGAAGTCATCAAGCCCACATCCAAGATTTCCTAAAGAGACAGCAGCCCCTCCCAAGATGTGCATTTCAAGGAGTCCATCCATCCATTCTTCTGATTACAGTCATCCATTCATTCAAAAAATAGCTTCTATGCCTATTTCTAAAGCTCTGTAAATGCTCCTTCATGTTGATCTCGTTTTGCCGTCTTGTTATTCTGCTCTCTCTTTGGGCAAGTCTAAATAAGTTCCATCTCTTTCCCAAACAGTCTCATACATTTGAAGCAGCTATCCGGTTTCCCTGAAACCATTTCTCCTCCTCAGGTTAAACATCCTGGTTCTTTCAACCCTATTTTACTGGACCACGAGACCCCTCTGAAGTCTTGTTCTCCTTCCCTAGATGTGAGGTGGAGGTAAAGGGCTACTCCATGGAGTCTGGCAAAGATGGAGAGGGAGGAGCCCTCGGCCCCACGCTCCTGGTAATGCAGCCCTGTAGCAGATCGGCCTTTTCGGCTGTCACATTAATACTGTGGTTTTATTCTGTTACCATGAAAAGAAGCCTTTTAGTTTATCATATTACTGGGAAGCAACATATTGATAGATCTGGGGATTTTTCTTCTTTGTTGATAAAATATCAACATATAAGGAGATGATTTTTACACTTCAAGCATTACTGTGTCAGGTTTTACCTGTCATTCAAATATTTCACAGTCCTTTTGCCCTCCGATTCTTCCCCTCAATCTGTGCATATTGTCTGTACCTCTCTACTCTGCAGGACTTGAGGATTGATGTGATGTATTAAAGCGATAAAAACAGAATGAAATGAAAGGTCCTGTTGGGTGCACTTGTGGAGTCTTTGTAGGACTCAGTTTAAAATATCAACTCTACTCATAAAATTAAAGAAAAAGAGGAAAGAAATTCCAGTCTACTTCAGGGAGACAAAGTTCCACTTACTTTTACACACTTTGAGTTTCTCAAGTTCAAAACTACAGGACGTATTAAAAGTATGATCCTGTCAGTCTGCGCAGGATGAAGTCAGTGGAAACAATACCGACTTTCAGGGGCAGGTCCCACTGCCGCCATGGATGCTGAGGTAAGCTGCCTGCCACCTGGGCCAACTGCTTAAAGAGATCCTGTGTGACCAACTCGAACAGCCATGGATGTCGGATTTGCCTCATCTTTGAGCTGAATTTTCCATGTTCAAAGCCAAGTACATGGTATTTTAAAATAAATATAACATTATCACCAAATGCCCATTCATCTCTATGTTAATGATTTAGGACATTGTAGACACATTGGGAAGCCTCTGCTTAAGCATACTGAACACAATAATTTCTTGCCATAGCATATTCTTTTTGAGATGTGAACCACACTATATTCCTCTTAGAAAATCCAGGTGCAAACCAAAGGCGAATTTATCAATCTGTGAAAAGCACAGAGATCAGAAGAATATTTCATAGTCAGATCCCAAGAAATTGCATTTCTATTAAGGGAAGCAGTATTACAGGATGGGAAAAGAACAGCTTTGGGTAAAATGTAGCTGGGTTTGAATCCTTGTCTACATTATAATTGCTAGACTTGTGATTGGGAGTATTACCCATCAGGCTTTAGAATTTTCTTTTGTAATCTGAGGCCCATAATACTTAACTGGTATGGCTGTGGGAAAGATTTAGCTATGTGCTTAAAGAAAGGAGGGAAAGAAATTATGAGTCTTTAACCTCAGTAATGCTACACCTAGGGTAGGCACTCCAAAAATAGTTATTATAAGAGACCAGAAGTAAAGAATCATAATTACTCTGGTAAAAAGCTAGGATCTTGCTCTCCTACAGATATTGACAACTTACTACATTTACAATATAATTCAATTTCTGTGTAAAATGTATTCGCAATATGAACTGTAAAAGATAAATGCATGTGCACATATAAACATAGGACCTTTCTACCTTATGACTAATAGGTGCACTTAATGGGACAAATATGTGCACCTCATTGGTCCCTCCACACGCTGCTTCTTCCCGGAAGTTAGGGTTAGGGTTAGGGCTAGGGAAATTTGAAGGTAATACATCTCAGCCGATTAGTAGGAACGTGGCATCCTCTACCCGTGTCTCCCTATTCTCGGTGCAGTGCTGACAGCAGCTCTACATACCAGTTATGTCCCTTGGCATTACTGGTTCCTTTGATTGTCTAAGTGATTCACTGATACCAATATAGCTGTTAAAGTCGGATCAGAGACAGTACACTATCTAACAATCCCACGGATTGTACATCAAATGTCTAATTTCTGAAAATGCAATTAAGTTTTTAAAGTTTACATCAGTATTAGAAGCAAAAACTGTAAGCATTGGGGAATTTCCCATTGCATCATCATTTTCAAGAAGAAAAACAGAACTTTGAATGTGATTGCTGCACACAGAGTATTCCCACATCAAAAAAGAGGCTCCGTGCACAGCGGAGTGGGGGAGAAACTGAGAGCGGAGATGACACTCGACACGGAGCCTGCAGGAGGCTCAGCCGAGGACTGAGCGGTGGCAAGGCCGCCAGCGTGTGGCTCTTCTGTCAACTCCTTCCTACACGTTCTGTGGTCATCTGCTGCCCACCCTATAAACCATTATCTTTACTCATACTGCTTTAATATTGTCCCAAGTATAATTCTTTTTCTAATTTTTAT